>PDIM01000054.1:160624-188272 GCA_002811675.1 Ichthyosporea sp. XGB-2017a | reverse complement strand
AGACTGAAAAAGTCAGGAAGCAAAATTGAAAAAAGAAAAAAACCGGAAGCCCCCGAAAAACCAAAAAAAAAAAACAGAAAAACAAAACAAACATTTTTGGTTTTTTTTTGGTTTTGAAATTTTGTTTTTGAAATTTTGATTTTGACTTTTGGTTTGCACACCTCCAAAAAGAAAATCAGAATCTTTTGTGATTTTGTTATCGCTCCTCTGTCGTTTTTTGTGTGATTACTTAACCCCAAAGTTTCCTTCTCCATGTTGTGGAGGAGTACCACCAGACAGATACTACACAGATCCCCCACCTCCTACACCCGAGCCATGACCACTGCCGCCAGCA
Organism: Ichthyosporea sp. XGB-2017a; assembly: GCA_002811675.1. Classification (NCBI taxonomy): domain Eukaryota; class Ichthyosporea; order Dermocystida; genus Chromosphaera; species Chromosphaera perkinsii. Next base: position 187,938 of record PDIM01000054.1, on the reverse strand, counting down.
GCTGCCCGGTGGAGGAGGCAAGGAGACAGCCAGTGTGGACGAATGGGTGCCTGACTGAGAGGACCTTGATGAGGAAACCCTCGCCAATCCGTGCCTTGCAGCCCCTTGTGGGTCTTCCTGGAATGGTCAGTGTGGGAGATAAGTCCCCCCCCCCCCCCCTCTTTGTTTTGTTGGGTTTTTGATTTGTGTTGGATAACTTATCCTGTGTTTGTTTGTTTGTTTGTTTGTGTGTAGATTTCTTTAGGAGGAGGAATGCCGAATCCATCCACCTTCCCGTTTGATAGTTTTTCGTTTACGCTAAAGACGGAGGATGGGGAGGCTGGCAACGAAGAGGACATGGTAATTCATCTGCCCAAGAAAGATATCGAAACAATGCTGCAGTACTCACAAACCCCAGGATTGATCCCATTGACAACATTGTTGAGTGACTTAATCCTGCGCGAACATTGCCCGCCGTATGTTGAGCCGTTGCGAGAACGGAGGAAAGGGGGCGAAGAGGAGACCCGCAAGGCCATTGCCAAGGAATTCTCCCTTTGTGTGACTACGGGCAGTCAAGATGGATTGGCCAAAGCGTTTGAGTTGTTTTTTGATGAGAAGAGTTCTATATTAGCAGCAACGCCGTGCTATAGTGGAGCATTGGCCTCGCTGGAGCCTGTAAATGGCAACCTGATTGGGGTGGATACGGATGAGCAAGGGATTATTCCGGAATCCTTGGAGAAGGTTCTTTCGGAATTTGACCCTGCGTGTGGATATAAAAGACCACGAGCGTTGTATTTAATACCCAACGGAGGGAATCCCACAGGTGCGAGTTATTCGGTGGACAGAAGGAAAAAGGTGTATGAAATTGCAAGAAGGCCAGAGAATGACTTGATTATTTTGGAGGATGATCCTTATTATTATTTGCAGTTTTCAGCTCAACCCAAACCAAGTTTTTTGAGTATGGACATTGATGGACGGGTGTTGAGATTCGACTCATTTTCCAAGCTGCTGTCGTCGGGTCTTCGTATTGGGTATGTGTCGGGACCTACGGAGCTAATTTCCAAAATCAATTTGCACTCTCAAGCATCCAATATCCACCCGAGTGGACTTAGCCAAATGCTGATTTTGAAATTAATGCAAAAATGGAACGTGGACAAGCATTACGGACTTTTTGGGTCAGAGGAGAAAGCTAGCGTGCTGGCAAAGAACCATTTCAAAGCCCACGCCCAAAAGGTTGCGAATTTATACAAGCAAAGGCGCGATATATTCATCAAATACTGTGAACAGCATTTACAGGGGTTGGCGACATGGTCCGTTCCGGAAGCGGGCATGTTTGTTTGGTTTAAGGTTATTGGGGTGAATGATACCACCCAGCTGATTCAATCTAAGGCGGTCGAGAAAAAGGTTCTTCTACTGCCGGGGAGTGCTTTTGTTCTGGGGGGAACACCTACATGCTTTGTTCGGGCAGCCTTTTCTACTGCGTCGGAAGATGAAATGAACACGGCCATACAAAGGTTTGCTGCACTCATCAAAGAAAATCAAGAGCTTTAACAAAGAAGAAAAAGTGTTGAAAAGGGAAAATAAATCGGAACCCAATGAGAAACAGAAAACTATCGCAGGGCGTTTTATTTTTGGTTTCAATTACACTAGACTAGCTATGTAGTTTCTTTTATTGAAATTCAATTTATATTAGGTGGAATGTTTTGATTGCATATTGCCTATACACTGTTTGAGCTCCCACAAAGTTTTTTCCATGGATGAAGTCGATGGAAGATCGAGCGAGGGCCCTAGAACGTTGAGGTTTTCATTTTCTTCATGCTCTTCGTATTCTTCGGCACTACTGAATTGGTCTACGTCCCCCGATAAAGGGTCAATCATCCTCGCGGGATTTGCGCTGGAATAAGAGTATGGATCGTATGTGACTCGTGATTCTTCGCTTGACTTGTACCTGGAATCGTCATAGGTTCTCAGAGAGGAAAATCTATGGCTATCGTATGGCCCTCTATTGACTTCTAGTTCCATTTGCTGTCTCAAAGAGTCTACTTCGTGGGCTTGCTCGCTTAGAGAGCTATTTAGTTTCTGTACGAGGCGCTCACTTTCTTTCGATTTCCTTTTGGCCTCGGAATACAACTCCCTCCATTTTTCAACTTCTTCCGCTTTTCGAATCAATTGCTTTTTAAAGGATTCCACTTCATTTCGCAAAAATGAAACTGCTTCCTTTTCACTGGTCACAGAATTTTTAATTTTTTGCGTTTTTGATGACTCATCGTCTAAAGCAACTCCTAAATCGTCCAGGGATTCTTTGAGTAAGTTGTTTTCATTTTGCATATGCTTCATTTCATTTTTCATGACTTCATATTCCGCCTTGGCCTCATTCATTCGAAGTTCGCAAGCACGTATGTTTTCCTTTAGATGAGAAACTTCTCTTTGAAGAGCATCTTTCTCTAGTGCAAGTGTCCTGCTATTTTGCTCTGCAAGTTTGCTCTCAGCTTTTGTTTCTTCCATGTTACTTAGCAACAACTTGTTTTGTCTCTTCAATGTAGAATAAGACTCCCGGAGTGCAGATATTTCTTTGTTCAGTTTCGTCGTTTCAAGTGCAAGCGAAGCGCTGGAATCTCTGTGAGAATTAAAAGAGGCATTTAAGGATGTTAACTGGCCAGTGAGTTCACTATTTAAAGACTTAAGGTGTTGTATGCGATGCTCCTTTTCATCGATAATAGCGAGTGTTTCCGCGTGCTGTTGGCCAATACGAGATGATTCGAGTGTTTTTGTGTCAGTTTTTTCCTTCATTTCCTCTGTAAGTAATTGCAGTTTCAAAATTTCTTTTTGGCCAGAATGGGCCTTTTCTCTAGCCTGCTTTAAGTCCTTCAGAGCACTTTTCTTGAGAGAGACTTCTCTCTCCAAGTCCTCCTGAATGGCACATATTTCCTCGCTTAAAGCAATATTTTGGGCCTCTGCATTGGAAATAATGTCAAGCAACTTTTGTTTTTCCAGTTTAAAGTTAGATTCTTTGCTTTCCAATTGCATTTGGAACTCACCTTGAAGATCTTTCATCTTCGATCTTAAAGCCTCTTGTTTTGCCTCCCAATTTTTGTCACTCTTTGCTTTTTCCAACAACGCACACTCATTTGAAGTTTGTAATTCAAAATTCTTTTGATACAAAGAATCTACCTCACTCTTGGCCTTTGTGTAAGATTCAATAAGCCGCTCATTTTCTGAGGCGAGAAAAAATGCTTGCTTTTTGGCACTTTTTAATAGCAGCTCGGTACTATCTTGCTTACTCAAATTTTTCTTTAGCCCATACACTTCATCAATTTTCTTGCTTAATTCGTCCTCCTTGTCCATTCTAGCCTGCTCTACTATTGCCAAAGAAGTTTGGTATTTTCTAATACAGAGATCCATTTTGTTTAGGTCTTCTTGGTGCGCTGAGCATTTGTCCTTATAATACATCAACTGCCTATTAATGCTCTGAATACTTTGCTCCCGCTCGGCAATTTGATCCATCAAATTGGTTTCATTCAAAAGCTTACTTTCCAGCTCCTCAAGGGCACTCTTTAACTTGGCATTCTCAGTATTCGCTTGCTTTTTCTGCTCAAGTACTTGATCGAAATCAACTTGTGACGGCAGAGATGCTACTCTCTCAGAAAGTCGGACATTTGAAGATTCTAAACTGCTAATTTCACTCTTTTGAGAGGCCACAAGTTGCTGAACATCCTGGAGTTCTTGTACGGTCAACTCGTTTTTAGAAATAAATAGCTTTTCCACTTCCTCGCGAGAGGATTTCCATTGCTGAAGTCTCTGGCAAACGTCTTGAAGCTCAAGATTTTCTTGCTTCTGTGATTCTAAAGCATTTTTAAAATATTTAATCTCATTTTTCAGTTGACTGATAGCCGATGTTTGTGTTTCTGTTGTTTCACAGGCTCGCACTAGCTCAACGTTTAGCATTTGCAACTGTTCTCTTGTGACGTAAGTTTCCTCACTCAGGGCTTTACACCTCTTCTTTTCATTCTCTAAAGCTTGCTCGATTGTATCTCGTGCTTGATCTTTGCTATTTAGCTCGGTAATGAGCTTTGCCTCTCGAGCTTGAGTCACCTCAATTATATTTTGCTTCTCCTTTAATTGTCTCCCAAGGAAATCCAGCCTTGACTTAGTTTTCTCTCTCTGATCGGCAGCCTTATTAAGCTCCTCCAATTGGGCCTGGAATGTTTGCTTGAGTCCATCAAATGCTTCATTTAGCATGTTAAAATCTTGCAACTCCACCTTTGCTGTATTTTCCTCCTGCAAGGCCACTATGACTTTTTCTAAACCATTCATTTCAGCAAAGAGGGTTTTAATATTATCTGAAGCAACTTTATGCTTCTGTTTGGCATTGGTGGCTTGGTTTATAGTTCTGGAAAGTTCCGCTTTTAAAGACGTGATCGCTTCTTGAAGTGAGTTGTTTTGAAATTGCAAGTCATAATTAGCATTCCATAACTCATGCAGCAACCCTTCCGAATCTTTTAGTTTACGCTCAGCTTGCTGCTTCTCCATTTCTTGAATTTCAAGAGCAAGTTCCTTTTCCGAGAGACAGGCTTGTACCTCCAATAATCGAGCAAGGATCTTTTGCTTATTATCATACATCATTTTGAGATGTCTGTCACCAGTAGCAACATTTGTACGGCTACCTTCCCACACAACATCGTTTATGCTCGGGGTTGTATTTAATTTCTCTTCGTACACCTGGCAAGACTGTTTTGCACCTTTCCAAAGGTTCTCCATTTGCCGCAACTCTTCACACTTGATTCGAAGTTGCTCTTTAAGGGATTTTATAGACTCTAATGAATCATCCTCTTTATCCGCAGATGCTCTTGCTGTCTCTGATACTTTTGATTTTGCTAAATTTTCTTGAGCACTTATATGAGCTTCACTCGACGCTTGGGCTTTGCACTGGTTAACAACGAGCATTTTCAGTTCATTAATTGCAGATAAGGAAGAGTTAATTGCCTTGTATATTGATTCACTATTTATAGGAGCATTTTCCAGATTTCCCATATCTGTAATATCCTCAGATGGCAAAGAATTAAATATATCTTTCATATTGCGAAGATGAGAAATCTCTAATTGTAGCATGTCATTGTCCTTCTTCAATTGAAGGACTCTCTTTTCATCAATACGATCTAGGTAAAGTTCGTCTGTAGTTGTTGAGGAATGCCTTACAAGAACTTCTTTGTCGCCTCGCTCTACTGTCTTAGAGGACTCAATAGGCAATTCTACGGGAAGCACATCATCTAATTCAATATTTTTATCTTCTTTTGACTGATCTTTGTACAAATCCTTGGATAATTCCAAGCCTTCGTTTAAGAGCAGCTTTAGCTTTGAGTTCTCTTCGCATGCCAAACTTAAATCATTTTCTAACTGATATACAGTAGCCAATAAACGAGAGTTTTCTTTTTCCAGTATTTCTTTGGCGGACACTAACATTGAATGGTCAGGATCAAATTTTGAATCAACCCACCCCTTCTCTTTGTCCACGTCGAGCTTTTCTGCAGAGTAGAGCTTTCGCAAATTATCCAGCTCTTGGGAAAGGACCCTATTGCCAAATTCATTTGGGTCGACTTCCATTTTTAGAACTGACAGGCTTTGAGTAAGAATAGGAATACTTGCTGACGAAGCCTTAGTAAAGTTAAAATCGGATGTTAGAGAGCTCAAAGCGGTTCTAAGGGGCGTGGAAGATGGAAACTCCGATGTTTCCAAGGTTTCATGACTTGCAAATTTTCTCTTCTGAGTAATCAAATCTCTATCCTCATTTTTCTCTATCATATTCGCCTCTACGTCTACACTACCATTTTCTTCGCTTAAATGACTGGACAATATGAGCGATGGAGCTGAAAGGCCGTTGTAATCTTGGATCATTTTCATCTTATTATACGAATCTTTTAATCTATTGCAGGTATCCGAAAGCTCCAAAACCCGCTGCTCCAGGGACTTGTTTTGTTTCAAGACTTTTTCCATTTCAATGTTATGTCTATCACTTCCATTATTTAAGCGATGTGATCTCTGATACCCTGCCTCATTTTCGACCATTCTCTTTAAAGACGTGTTCTCAATAGTATAAAGTTTTTGTACTTCCTGCAGCTTGCACAGTTCCAAATTCAATATCTCTATTTCCGAATCTTTTGCACTCAAGTCCTCATTTAACTCAGAGAGCTTTGTTCTCAGCATTAGCTTGTCAGTCACCAAGGAGTCTATCGCACCTTTCAGTTCGGGAAGAGACGAAATTATTTGCGATTTTACTTGAATATTGTGGTCATTACTATCCTTCTCTTTGCTCGTCGAATTTGAATCACTCGCTTTTTGCTCATCCACACCCCCCCGCTCGCTAAAAACCCCTTGCCCATTAGGTGGAGTAGCACTTTCTTTTTCATTAACTTCAGCTTCACTATTATTTTCCTGTTCCTCAACATTTACTGCTTGACCCTTTTCGTCTATGCAGTAAAATATAGCTTGTGTTTCTTGAAGAGCCATCATCAGGGAAGTCAATTTTTGTGAGTGATCATCAAATACGTCTCTTTTGGCATCCACGAGAGAAGATATAGAGCTAAAAGCATCTTTAATGAAGTCAATGTGCTGTTTGTCTTCGTTGGTTTGAAAAACATGCGCATCATAGACGCCGCGCGTTGCTCGGTCATTCTTAATGAGCTTTTCTTGGGTTCTGAGCGAAGATTTAAGAATTTCTTCTCGTTTTGCTGAAACATTGGCTTCCTTTTTTATAGAATCACCAAAGTGGGCCATTAGTCCATTTAACTTGTCCAGACATTTACTTATTGATTCCCACCAAAGTTTGAATTCTGAGCCTGGTGGGGCTGCATATTTTATAGGAGCTAAAACATTGCTGGTGTTGACTGGAGACTCATTAACAGTTGAAGCGTAGCTTTGCTGCCTTTCGCGTCTCAGTTTATGTAGCTGCTTATTCAAAGATGCAACTTGCTTTTGAAAATTTAGTTTCATTGCATCAGAAACTATACGCTGATTTTCTAGGGCCATTTCTAGCTGCTGAACCTTTGCAGTAGAATCCGAATATCTTTGAATGTCTTCATCCGCATCGGTATGGTTTTCTCTAGCATTTTCCAGGTCTGAACGAACCAAAAGGAGACGGTTCTCTAGTTTATCAAAGAGACTAGAAAATGTCCTTGAGTCATTGTACTCGCTAGCAAATTTGTCTTGTAGCCTCATAATGAGCCGCTTGCTTTGTTCCTTATCCTGATACAAAGATGATACTTGAGCTTCGTACTTTTCATTTTTTGCCATCTCCTGTGATAGCTTTGAAGTGAGTGATTGGATTTCCTCCTTCAAGCTCTGCCTTGTTTCGATAAGAACCAATTTGTCTCTAACTAATGAATCAATAGCTTCCTTTTGCCTGTATTGACAATCTCGATTTTGGACTCGAAGGCATTCTATTTCCAATCGCAGTTCATTATTATCAACTTCAGGCAAGATATTGGCTGCTGTATAATTAATGTCTATATCTGAATAATCTTCTATGTCTTGCGCTTGTGCTTGTGCTTCGCTATCTTTCTGCTCTTCCTTTTCATCGTTCAAGTTCTCCGTGCTTTGCATCTTCAACTTAGTGTTCTTCTCAATTTCCCGTCTTAGTGCCTGCTTTGCCTCTTGCTCACTTGCAAGAAGACTTTCGTTCTCACGCTGATATGCGCGTATTTGTTCTGTTGCCAAGGATTGGTATTCAAGTAAACTCTTGATTTTTTCGGTCAGTTTCTTTTCTGTCCTTTCAAAGGAAATGCGAAGTTCATCCACGAATTCACAAGGAATTTCTTTAGATTCTTCTTTTCTCTCATCGTCTTGGGATTCAAGTTGCTCACGAGCGAACATTTGTGTCTCTAAAATACTTATCTTTTGGCACAAAGATAAGTTTTCATCTAAAAGGGAATTCTTTTCTTCGGCATGCTTTTCAAATTCTTTTTCAATTTTCTGTATTTCTTCTTCAAGTACAACTATTGCGTCATGCAGCTGTTCCTTTTCTGAGGTCAAATCTTTAATAACGGTATTGCATGAATCTAGTTGCCTTTTGCTTTGCTTCTTCTCATCTTTTAATTTGTTTTGCAGCGCCAGAACGACATCAAATAAAGTATCTTTGCTAGCGTCTTTCGAAGCGATTGAAATGTCAATGATATTTTTGCCAAGTGATACATTGCTCTCAAATGCTTGTCGGAGGCTGGAAATGTCAAACTGGTGTGCATTTTCGGTACTCTTTAGGTTTGACAGAATAGCCCTTAGTCGCTGAGATTCGATAGGATTCATAACGCTTCTGCTCGCTTTCAATGGTAAGGCATGGCTTTCCTTTTTCTTGTTCTTATGCTTTAGATCGTGCTTCAAATAGGTAAGTGTGCCCTTCAGCTGATCAATCTCTTTTTCTTTTTCTGCACGAGCCAACCCAGCCCCGGCAACTAATAACTTTTCGCTTTCTAATTCTTGCGCGAGAATCATTTTTTCTTCTTTCAGCTGCATAACCTCTACATTTAATTTGCGCTTAGTTTCCATGTGCATCTGTTTGTCTTTTAACAGTGATTCTATGACGTCTTTGTTGTCCATTTTTTGCATTTCAATTTGCCGTAACTGCTCCTCCACTGTTGCCTGCAGCTCTTGCACATGGTTATTCAGCTTTTCATTTTCTTCATTTAGCTCACTAATTTGCTTGCCATACTTAGCTTGTACCGCAGACTCTTGCTCTGAACGTCTAAAGAAATCATGAGCAGACCCTGCCTGACGAAGATCTACACTATTTGCTAGAGAATGTGTGGGACTACCTCCAAAGTCAAGCTCTGTGTCAAAATTAACTGTATTTTCATTGCTGCTGCTTTGCTCCTTTGCAAAATCCGTGGCAGACAAACTGGACGCATTCTCAAGAGCACGAATAAGCGATGCCACTTCGTGCTTTTGGGTTTGCAAACTTTTGTCTTTCGCTTTGAATTCCGATATCAAGGAAGAATATTGATTCTGCAAATTAACATTGACAGAAGACATATTGGTCACTTGTAGTTGAATATTTCGTCGTGATTTTTCGAGTGCCTTTAAATCTTTTACCAAGTGTTGCTCCCGATCCTCTAGCAAGACCACTTGAGCAAGGGTGTCTTCAAGCTTTGTATTTAATTTAGCAATATTATCTCGAAGAACAAGCTTGTCATTAACCAAAGAGTCAATAACCTGCTTTTGATCTGCGATAGTGATTTTTGATCCAGAGTCATTCAGTAAACGTTGCAGCTCGCCATTTTCAGCCTCGAGGCTATACATTTGACTCATTAATGCGCCTGTAGAAGATTTTGCAATTTTTTCTCTTTCCTCCAAGGCACGGGTAAAGTCATCTAATTGCCTTTCTCCATTTGCCCGAAGAGCTTTTTCTTTGTTCAACTGCTCTTCAAGTTCTGCTACTTGTTTTTTTAAAATGGCGATTTGGTTTGCGTGTTGCTCTAAGTGGAAGGTCGCCTGTCTCTTTAGTCCTGCTTCTTTGCGCTCTCTCGCTTGCTCTTCTAACTTTTCGTTTTCCTTTTCTTGCTTCTCTTTTTCCGCCCGCAAAGCTGCTAGAGTATCATTCATTTTGTCTAAATCATCACACAATGTTTTCATTGTCTCTTGAAGAAAACTATTTTCTTGGCGCCCCTCGTCTGTCTGATGAGAAAGGCGTGAATTAATTTTTGATAGTTCGGTGTTGATAAAAAGAGAACTCTGAAGATCCATATTGGCCTTTTCATATTGATTGTTAAGGCTTTCTATTATCGATTCATTATTCTTCTCATTCAATCGCATTTGTGAAACAATCTGGCCCAGCTGCAAGGCTTCCGCTTCATACTCTTTCATTTGCTGATGTATAGCATTTTTTTCTCTTACCGCTGAATCGTGTTCTGCTTTCATATTCAATATGGTTTTTTCCAAATTTCTCTGCAAGCCTTCTTCGTTATCTTCGTTTTGTTTTAGCAACTCTGCCACTTTGTCTTTCAGTATCAACTTGTCAGTAACCAAAGTGTCCACGGCTTCTTTTAGCTGATATATAAGAGCTGCATCTTCACCACTCTTTGTCTTAATGACACTTTCTTCGGATGGCTCATCAACCTTCTCTAGCATTAATCTTAGACATTCCAAGTCTTGTATATTCTTGGTTTGAAGTTCCTGTAGCTTTCGATTTGATTCACTGCAAACAAACTCTGATTCCTTAACTTCCAAGTGTTTCTCTTCTAGCAGCGACACATAATATTCTTCCATTTCGGTCATGTCTGTGCATTTTTGATCTAATGTAGCTTCCAACACGTTTCTTTGTTCAGTGACAACGGCCACATCACTTTCATAGTTGCGAACAAGATTCTCTAAAATATTTTCTCTGTCTAGCAAAGCCTTTTTGGAATCAGTTAAATCACTATTGTGCTCCTGCAATTCTTCAACTTGATTTTCCAAATCAACGCATTTCAAACCCTTTTCAGTTGAGCTCAACTTTTCTGACTGAACGAGCTCTTCCTTTTCGTCACACAAAACCTTCCACTGTTCTATCAGGGCTTCCAAATGTTCATTATTTTCCTGCAAGGCGGCATAAGCTGCTTGACTAGAATTACATTTAATAGTTAATTCACTATTTTTCTTTTGCAAACTAGTCAGTGCTACTTTGGTTTGACTAAGCTCATCTTTCAATTCCGCCATTTCATCTAGTAATGAGGCTAAATTATTTTCCCTTTCCGTTGACTGTTTTTCCAATTCATTTTTGGCTTCCTGTAAGCTGTGAATCTGACTTCGCATTGATGTTTCCAATTCCGAGTGTTTTTCAATAAGTGACGTTTTCGACGATTTAGCGTCCAAAACATCTTTAGTGAGGGACTCAATGGTATTTTGCAAGGCTACTATTTCCGAAGGTGTACTAATGTGCAAGGCATTTGCTCCCTCTATTCGGTTGTTGAGAGATATCTTGAGGGTGTTGAGCTCCTCTTCTATAACTCTATAATTTAATTGAGCCGTCTGTAGAGATGATTGTAAAACCTCAACATTGTCTTTCAAACTGCCATTTTGTGATATCAATGCCGAAATTTCAAGATTTGAATCTCGCTCTGAATCTCTCAATGAGCTAATAGCATTCTCGAGCTCCCTTTCTTTGACCTTAATTGTTTCCTTGACCGAATCCAGCTCTTGATTTAGAGCAACTACATCAGCCCGTGCATCATTTTGTGCTGTTAGTGACTCAATTGTACTTCTCAGCGCTGCTATCTCTGCGGATGTAGCTTCCTGGCGCATACTTTCTTCTTCTTGTCTAACGGAACGCAAGTCTATCAACTCCTTTTCCATCACGTGGTAGCTTGCCTGGGCTGCCTGTAGTGACCTTTCAAGATCTACATTTAGCTGTCCAGAAGATTGAATGCGTGACTTCAATTGAGAAATCTCTTCTTCTAAGTCGTGCTCCATTGTTTTCCTTTTTACTTCTGAGGCATCTTTTTCCTCTATTGCATTTTTCAGTTCATCATGAACTTTCTTCCTCTCCGCTTCTGCCAAAGCGCTGGCGTTAAATAAATCAGTGGTCAACTTTTGAATTGTATTCCTTAATACAATCAGTTCGGAAGATTCCTGCTCAAGGCTTCTTTCATTGTTCATTTTCGAGTTCATTCTGCTCTTGATAACATTAATCTCTTCCTCTAAAATGCTATTATTTATCTGTGCTGTGTTTAGAGACTGTTCAAGGTGCAAATTAGCTTCTTCAAGAGAGACGCATTGGGATCTTAGTTCTAGATTTTCCTTTTGCAATTCTTCGCTCATATGCCTTATGGTTTCCTCTTCTTTTGCATTTCGCTCATTGACATGCGGCAAATCTTTCTTTTTATGATTACTCTTGAGTACACTCAATTCTTCTTCTGCCATGCTAAGGCTTACTTTGTATTGCTGAGTCGTGGCCTGAAGGCTTGCATTCCTAGAGACTAACGACTGATGCTGATTTGCAACTGCCTCTGTGCTTCTTTGAGACTCTTCTAGCTCTTCTTTCACCAAAGTTAGCTCACTCTTGTATGCATTTGCAATTTCTTTTGCCTCTCTAGCCTCCTCTTTGGCTGCAGCTATTAAATGTGTATTGTCGCTGGCGTGAAGTTCGTCTTGTGTTTGCCGTGATTTTGATTTGATGATGCTCTTTAGCTCCAAGACCGTTGCTTCTAGCATTGCTTTTTGACGCACCAGCGCAGTCTCTTTAATTTGCTTTTCATTTAGCTGTTCGGTTATCTTTTTATATGCTTCACGACTCTTTTCTAGCTCATTTTCATTGTCTTTTAGTTGATTTTGATAAAATGAGCGGGCAACCTTTAAAGAATCCTTATCTTTCAGCAGTGACTCAATGACAGTGTCTTGTTCTTCTTTAAGTTTTGAAAGAATTTCCAGTTGGGTATTCAAATTTTCATTGATATTATCGAATCCAGAATACTCCACTTGAAGATTCAACTTCTCCAAGCTCTTGTTAGAGGAGCGCAGAGAATTGTATGACCGGAAAAGAATATCTTGGGGGCCATGTTTTGGTGACTGAACTACCTGAAGCTTTTCTTCGTATTTTCGTGACAGTTCAGATAGCTGCCTCATTAACTCACTAATTTCTTCCTCCTTGCACTTCAGAGCAGCCTGGTGAGAGGTTTTCAGCTCATCAATTTCATTGAATTTATCTAGAGCTGCATTTTTTTCGTCTACCATATATTGAGTATTGCTAAAAGAAAATATAAGCTTTCCATTTGCTTGTCGTAATAATTCAGTCTTTCTCTGAAGAGAGTCGTTTGCTATTGTAATCTCCCATAAACGTTGCTGAAGCTCATTATTGGTAAGCCTCATATCATCAGCGTAGTATACTTCTTCTTTAAATTCTTCTTTTAAGGTAGTTAACTCATTCTGAAGTACTGCAATTTCAGACATACGTGAGTTCAGCTGCTTTGTTAGGTCATTAATTTCAGCTCGAAATATTGGGCCTGACTCCTGAAATTCTTTTTTTAATGAAAGATAATCATATTGCAACTTGCTTAGATCAAAGTTAAGCTTTTCGTTTGCTTCCTCTAGATAACGTACATACGGCTTCAAAAATAATTCTTCTCTGGAAAAACTTTGGGCGCTTCCCCTCTTGTCCTCCACATGCATCTTCTCGTGCTTTACACTCTCATCCTGATCTGAAGCCTTTCTTTCGGCCTTGGATAGTGCAGCAGACGAAGTTATCATGCTATCCGATGCTGCGGCTTGCGCTTTTAGGGCGGTAGACTCTTCAATGTGTTTGAGTGAGAGAGAAGTTATGCATTCTTGCAAATGATCAATTTCCTTTCTCATTGACTCACGTTCTTTGCTATAGCGCTCATCATCTTGGAACTTAATGTCCTTAAGTTCCTTGTATCGACCTTTGTATACTTCGCTTGAAGCTGACTTCATTTCAAGTTCTTTGCAAAGTTCACGAGCACTCATTGCCTCCTGCTCCGAATGGAATACGGCCCTTCGTGCATCAGCGAGTTGAACATCAGTGTTAATTCGCTCATTAGATAATCTTAGTTTTTCTTCTTGTAAATCATTAAAAGATCGCGTCAATGAGCCAATCGTGTCCTTCAATGTTTGAATCTCTTCTTGATTTTGCCTGATAAGGAAAATTACGTTTTGCTCTGGAGACTCTAAGTTAGACGGCAGAGAAATACCCATATCATGAAGCTCAAGAATTATTTGCTGCGCACTATTTTCTGTGGAAGTTTCCTGGGTGGGCAGATTCTGATCTTCATGCCTATAATGTGAAGCGAGCATTTGAATCTGGTGACTTTGGGAAATAGAAGTTGCTTCTAATGAAGCGATATTTGTCTGCAATTTCTGAATGGTGGCCTTCATTGTCTCCGCTGATACCTGTAACCGTTGATTGCGAGATCGTTCTGCAGCAACCTCATTACCCTTATTGGTAAGTTCCAGCTTCAGGTCCGCATTAGATTCCATCAAATATTTCAATTTACCATCTCTATTATGTAGCTTCGAGTTGAGTTCACCTTTCAAACTATCCAATTGCGAACGGTGACTTAATTCCAGTTCCTTCAAATTCTCAATTTCACTCTCTTTTGTCTTCATTTCCAGTTGCAAGCTTTTGTTTTGGGATTCTTTTTCGGCAAGGGCCATGGTATATCTAGCTGCTTCTTCTGCTGAATTTGCGCCTTTCGGAGATTTTGCAACCTGCAGGGAAGTCATCTTTTCCTTTAGACCTATAATATCATTCCACAGAGCTTCCTTTTCTTCCATTGCCTTACTTGTTAAGTGTCGCTCTTTGTCTAAAAATGCCCGAGTCCTGCTTAGTTCATACCCTTTGGTTGTTAGTTCTTCTGTTAGCACTCCAACATCATGCTCGTAGTCTTCAAGTTGCAATTTGTAATGGCCAGATTCCTCCAAGGCAAATTCAAGTTCCCGTCTAAGAGACAATAAAGAACTCGCGTGTGAGTCCTCTAAATTCTTAATTTTTGATTTATACTCTAAGTTTTTGCTTAGCGAATCCTTTAAAGAATTTTGAACTTTTGCAAGAGATTCCTTTAAGAGTATTACTTGCCCTTCTAGCTCATTCGCTATCCACATCTGACCTTCCGTGGCATCTTTCTTTTGGACTTGAGAACTGATATCCCCATATCTATTGATGCCATTGTACTTCAAATTTTCGCCTAGAGCGCTTTTTAGTGAGCTTTGAGATGCGTCCAAGGACTCCTTTAATAGCGCTATTTCCGCTTGCAGCTCCTCATATGTTCTTTTTTGACTTGTTTCCGTAAAGCCATGCTTTTTACCATGGGAATTACTTTTAGTCTTGTCTCTAGTCTCCTCTTTCAACAATGAAACTTCTTCTTCTAGCTGCTCAATCTTATGAGACTGCTCACCAATGGCTTCCTCTTCCTCGTCTTTTTCTTCGGAAATGTATTCACAGGGGTCACGGGAAACTTTTCCCAAAGTAGATGTGCGGGGATTCCAAGACGATAGTAATTGCCCAAACTGATCATCTTCAATAGATGAAAGCCTTCGGAAAAGCTTAGCACTTACAATGCGCTCTCCATCTACCGCACTGCTATTGTTTACTTTAGAGGTTGAGCTATTTTCCTCTGTTATTGTACTGCTGATTTCTTTAATGCCGCTTTGAATGGGAAGTACCTCATTTTCTTTTTGTTTAAGATTGTTAAAATCATAATCAGAAACAAATTGCGGTACATTTGGCAATAAGTTAGAGCCCTCAATGATTTTTACCAAGGTAATATTCTGCCTCCGTATTCTGTCAGTGTCGTAGAGTCTATTAACCATGTCTTTTTCGGTCTTTTCTTTCGCCAGTTCAGCAGCTTTAAAATTCTCCTCTAGGACATATACCTGATTTTGAAGATTTTTAACCTCCTTCTGAAAGCCATATAAATTACTTTGTGCGCAAATATAAGAACCGTTTAGGCAATCCAGCTCCTCGTCTAACAATGAAACTTCGAGACGCAAATGGTCTTGAATAAATTGCCCCTCTTCTAGCTCCTTATTTTGATTTTCACACTGTTCTTTCAAAACATCTCGCTCGAGTGCAACCAATTCTAATTCATTTTGCTGCATCTGTATATACTGAAGCTGTTCGTGATTGTTTCGAAGATAATCTTCTATTACTGACTCCAAGTGAAATACTTCGGCTCGCAAGTATTTGCTTGCAAACGTCTCTTCTCTCACTAAATCTTCTGTGAGGGAAAGATTGGTCTTGATCGCTTCCTTTTTATCGTTGGCAATGTGAAGCGCCGTTCGCAATTGTTCCGTTTGTGTAGCATACTCATTAACAAGTGCTTCCTGATCCATGAGCTCTAGTGCAGCATGGTTGCTCACTGTTGCTAATGCCTGAGATGCTTTACGAAAGGACCGTAGCTCGCCTTGCACTGTTTCTAGATCGTCATTTGCAATAGCTAGTGTATTCTCAAGGCACTGGATGTGCTCTCGATCAATCTGTGCCTCTTTTGATTTTTCCTCCAAAAGTTCTTCTAAGATGGCAATATCCCTGTCCTTGCTTCTACTTATATCAGTTAAACTTTGCAATAGTTGGTCATCATTTAAAGTAAAACTGGAGCTGTATTTTTTGTCTGTTTTTGCGATTAGCTTCATAAGGTCGTCAAATAAGTTCATTTCACCCTTCAATTGATCTTTATCTTCTTGAAGGAGCAATACTTGCATGTACAAATTTGATATCTCCAAGTTGTAAGAGCGCAAAAGCTTGTTCTTTCTAACAATTGCTTCATCCTTGTGAGCTACTGTATCCCGCAATGCCACTTTTTCCAATTCGGCATCTTTCAGCTGACAACGCTGGCTTTGCAAGTCCGCCTCCTTTTGTTTGATTTCTACGTTGGCAAAGGATAGTTGTTGGACTGTACTTTGATGATCATTGACAAGCAAATTAAATTCTTTCTCTCTGTTGTAGAGATTCTGATTGGCAGCATCATATTCTATTTTAAGAGATTCAATCTCATTTGTATAGCATACCACTTGGTCGCGTACATTTTCTAAATCTTCACTCAGTGCACGACTTTTGCTTGCTTCTCTTTCAAATAAGGATTTAGTGGTTTCCAACTCTCCCATGACCATGAATATTTCATCCGACTTAGCACTACAGCTACTTTCTAAATCCAAGACCTCTTTCCTAATTGAATCAATATCTTCTGCTTGCAATTTGTTTGAATTTGTTAATGTCAATATTTCGTTTCTTAGCCCATCTATTTCTTCCAGATGCTTTTCTACTTGCAATTTTTTTGAATCTGTCAGTGCCAAAATTTCGGTCTTCAGCCTATCTATCTCTTGAAGCTGCTGTTCTTTAAACCCCGTTTGGGCTTCAATTTCCACTTTGAGGGACTCAATCTCATTTGTGTAGCATGCAACTTGATCTTGAAGATTTTGTACGTCTTCGCTCAGCGCTTGATTTCTCGATGCTTCTTTTTCAATTTTTTGCATTTGCTCTGTTTTAATGCTTGCAAGGATTTCGGTTTCAGCCGTCAAGTCTTTGCATTTATCCGATAGTTGTTCAACCTCTGAAACTTTGCTTGCGAGAAGACTTGCTTTGTTTTCAACTTCGATGGTGAGGAGCTTGTTGTTCACAGTCATAGCGGACACCTTTTCAGATAATTCTTCGTTCATCTTTTCTATTCTGTTACATTTTTCAAGCAACAAAGTATGATCCGAGTTGTTCTTTTCCACTTGTTTCTCTAAAATGCTCAAACAAGATTTGTCCTTTGAGCTTTCAATTTCTAGCTCTGTTACTTTGGCTTTTTCTTTTTCCAAACAGATTTTTGTTTCTTGGTTTTCTTTTGCAAGACTGTTAAAGTCTGATTTAACTTCTTCAGCAGCCGTCTGAGTGCTAGTTAGTGTATTGCTTATTGTATTCCTTTCAGCTTCCAGCTGATCCACGAGTGAGAGCAAATGGCCATTTTCCTTTCGCAACTCTTTCAAGCTTGCATTTGCATTTTCTATCTCAATTTCAGAGCTGGCTAGGTTGCTTTTTAGCTTTTCACTGTCAGTAGCGTACGCCGCAATGTGCTGCTCTTTTTCTCTTAAAGTCTGGGTAAAATTTTCAATATCTTTCAACTGAGCCTGAAAACTCCCCAGAAGAAAGTCGCGCTCCTTTATCAAGTCTTCTATTCGACCTTCAGAATTCTCAGCAATTGTGCTTACGCCTTTTAACTCCATCTTCAACCCTGATACATCGGACACCTTTAACTCAATTTCCCCTTTTAGATATTCTATTTCTTCTTGTTTGTTTTCCAATTCTGATAAGAACTTTTCATCCGATGCTTCCCGCTCCTCTCTAAGTACTGTACAATCCCCATTTAGTTTTTCAATAATATGTCTACTACTTGCATTGTCGGACTCTGCTTTACTCAGACGCTCTTGAAGATGACTCTTAGAATCTTCCAACTCTAGAGCTTGATTTTTTGCTAATTTTGATTCCTCTTTCAGTTCCTCAATTACAATTAATTGAGACTGAAGTCCCTTTTGCAAGATATCATTTTCTCTTACAACTTTGTTGTTTGATAATGTAAGCGAAGCAATACGTTCACCGAGGCTTTTTAGGCTACATTGCTCGTTGATACTTGCATCTAGTCCTTCTTCTTCTTTGACAAAGGCCACTGTGGGGCCTGCCCTAGCTTCCAAGGAAAGAACATGATTCTCTTCCATGACATGTGACATAAATGAAAAAATATCCTCAACCTCTTGAGAGCAACCATTATCATTAAAATTACGGTTATTGCTTTCGGCTGACAAAAACTCTTCTCGAAACTGTTGATCCAAATTTTCACTCCTTTTGCGATCCATTTGATCCTGCAAGTTCTCTAGTTGTGACTCCTTTTCCTTAATGGCCAGATTGTGCTCAAATATACATTTTTGAAGGTCTCTGTGTGATGCTTCCTTTTCCATCAATACAGTTCCATACCTTTCCCGAAGTGAACTTATTTGTTTTTGATAACTGCCTACCTCGGCTTGAAACAAGCTGTCTTTTTTAGCAATTGTATCTTGCAAACTTCTTTCACGCTCTCTAAACGAGGAAATCGCGTCGTTCAAATCATTTTTGGTTTTTTCCCAATTTTCTTGTAAAGTCTTCATTTCCGATTTTAACACCTTTACATTTTCTTTTTCTATACAGAGTTTTTGATCGCTAGAACTTTTTTCCGTTTGTAACTCATCTTCAAGCCACTTTTGCTTTTTCTCGGCTTCGTTTGCTAATTCCGATAGCTCTTCCCTAGTTTCTTGAAGGGTCTTTTGCATGGCTGTGACATTGTTTAAGTATTCATTTGCCTGCTGACCCTTACTTCTTACAAGTTCCTCTTTGAGTGAATCGATCATGTCACGTAAATCCACTTCCTCCCCTCTTAATGTTTGTACCTCCTCCCTTGCAGCTCTATATTCACTTTTTGCCTCATTTAAAGACCTCTTCAAGTCGTCTATCTGTTGATTCATTCCCTTCATTAATTCCTCGTGTGAAGATAGTGCCACTTCGAAACTACTTTTCTTCATCTGCAGTAACGATTTAACCCGATAGCATTCATCAGTCTTCATAGCTAGAAGTTCTAGCGCCGATTTGCTCTCTTCTACTCCAAAATGGCGCTCATCCATTTCTTCCTCGACTTTTTCTTCCAAAGCATGACCGTAGTCAATTTCATCCAAAAGTCTATTTTCCAGTGTAGATATTCGCTCACGCAATTTTTGCTCTAATTCACCCGCCCGCTCGTTATTTTTAACAGCTTCCGTGTATTTTGCTACCCATTCGGCCTTTTCGTTAAGTTCGTGGAGATATAGTCCCTGTAATTCATTTGCTTCTAGTTCTGTTCTGTACTTCATTTCAAAGGCATCTTCCATAGCCTCTGATATCAAGTTCATATTCAGTCGTAGCTCAATGTTGGCTTCGTGTAGCCCGACACTGTAGTTTGACAGTTGTTCAAATTGACTCCTTGACTCGTCACGTTCTTCCTTTAGCTGCTTAACTTGCTGCTCTAACAACATGTCCTTCATGGCTAGTTGCCGCTCTTTGTAGTCTAAATTGTACTGAAATCTTAAATGCTTAACGCGGATCCTGTCTTGGCATCCGCGAAACCAGGCCTGGATGGAAATAATGGCCGCATTGACTATTTTGTTTCTGTACTTAAGATCATATTCCTCTTTCATTTTCTTGACTCTTACTAGTGCTAGCCAACGACGCGTATAGGCCTGAATTCGTAAAATAACCAATTTTGTTTGTTTGAATTCCTTCTGTTTTTGATGCATTCTATAAAATGATTGCAAAGAAATCGCCGCCTCTTTCGTTTTAGCATACGCACGTACCGCTACAGATCCCCGATACCAACGCTGAATATTCAAGCAAGCTTTTTTCTGCTTCTGGTAGTTCAAGCGAGTACTATAACTTCTAAGGTAGTTTTGCAGAGAAGAAGCCGCTGTGTGTACAACGTTTTCGTAGCCGTTATCAAGCTGCATGAGTGCTGAGTATTTCAGAAACACCAAAGCTTTGCCCGCCTTGTATTCTGTAGCTTTCAACTTTGACTTGAGAAATTTAACAACAGCGCTTTTGATACTACTTGTAATGCCACCAAAGGATCGAGGGTATCGCTCCATGATATCCGAATAGTAAAACATAAACGGGAACCCTTTGGTGCTAATTTTCACTGTCTCCATCATATTGCACGCCTTTAGCTGCGATAATACGAACTTACGGTCAAATGGGTAGCTTGCTTGTTTTCCATTGGCCGCGATACAGCGAATAAACTGCACATTTTTTGTGCTTAGCTGATCAAACGGAAAAGGATCACTATCTTCGGCCTTAAATTTTAATTTTTTCAGTAGGTCATTATTATTTTTGCCACTTTGCAGTAATTTCAGCATGTCTTTGGATACAGAAGTATTTTTGCAAGAAACAAAGTCATAAGAAACAGTCTCTCTTTTAAAGTGAGTCACCGTCAAATACTTTCCGCTAAACATTTTCTTGCCAAGCCCCTTTTGCAGTGACTTTACTAAATCCATTCCAACAGCATCCGCATTGTTTTCAAAAGTGCGAAAAATCTTGGCCTCAAAGAGATTAACAATCTCACTATTGTCTTTTAGATCTAACTCTTTCCACCCAATCTCTTCTTTGCCGTATATCTTTTGTATGCCATAGATGGAGTCTGTAAAATATTTTTGAAATTTTTCGTTCATATAATTGCAATATAAATGGCCCAAAGTATTTAATTCCGCCTTTTCAAAACCCATTGCATCCACTACGGTTATTGTTTTATCCGCTAACATGCAATCATCACTACAATTCATTCGATCAATGATCCACTGACACAAAGCTTTGTACAGTGCCCCGGACATGCTGTTCATCAACGTGCGACTCTCCATCGCACTAAGTTGACTCACAAACTGCTCGGTGCGCGTTGAAATAGCTTTCGAGTTCAACAGCGAATAAAATATTTTGGTGTCCAACCCCAGCAACTCGCACACAATTAGTAAGGATGGATCATTCTCTTCTTGGGGTTGTATGTCTCCAATATGCAGTATTGCAGAGAGTATCTTAAAAATGTTGATGAGATCATTCCCATCAAATCCGAGTGCTTCAAATGCCTCGATGGCAGCAACGTACATGTCTTCATCAGCCACCATTCCCCCATTCCCTTGAACACCTTGATTGGTATAGTTAAATTCCTTTGGGTGCTTTAGCTTTAAAATTTCATTCAGTTCATGATTAACACCATTGCACAACTGATAAAACACGTTGAAATTCCTTTCATGTTCCCCAAAGGAAAATACTCTCGAGGTCTGCAAGCCATAAATTTGAACTTTCAGTTTATCTTGATTTCCAGGCTGCAGGGATACGTCTGCAATTTGTGCACATTGGCTGCTATTGACATTGTCTGCCGTTCGCGCGCACAAAAACGCGTCTAGCAGTGTAAACACATGAGAGTGTTTGCTCTTTGACGAAAGCAATTCCTTACACATTGCCGTCTTTCCGCTTCCTTTGGCGCCCATTACTACAATAACCTGCTTTTGCTTGTGATATTCCAGTCCATATAATGCTTTTGCTACTATTGTCAGAGGATGCGGAGGATGATTGTGTATAAGTTTCTTATAGTTTTCCAGGTCGGCTACCCTCTTCCCGGCATCTTCCTGTTTCTCATATGGCTGAAACGAAATCAATACCGTCCCCACAAGTGTATAAAACTTCCCACAGTTAAATCTCTGATCCAAACAGTTCAGCACCTCTGGCTCATTGCACGGTTTCAACAATGTCAGATCATTGGTCTCATGTGTTTCTTCTAAAGCACTCAGATGGGGCATTGCATTCCGATCATGAAATTCAATGCTGCGTGGTTCCATCCCTCCTAACTCTGGAATCAGGGACTGCTCCCTATCCACCCGTGCGGTAACACTGTCGTTCACATTTTTAATTACTGTGCCGCTCACATAACCGTAAACGTCGTCTCTAATCCACACCTTTTGCCCAACAGGGTAAAGGTCAAATATATTTTTTGGCATCCTTCAAAAAGAATTTGCAAGTCGTTCTGACTATCTCTCTTAAATGGTTTAAGCGCACCTAAAAGAACAAATCAGAATAGCAAATCGTTTTAAAAGACAGTTGGATGTCTTAAAAAAAAAAAAAAAAAAAAAAAAATGTGCTTTAAAAAAAAAAAAAAGTCCGGACAAACCTGTTTTTTTTATTTTTATTTTTTATTTTTTAATTTCGAGGTCGACCAGAGATTTGAAACAAAAGAAAGGAAAAGAAGAAGAAAAAGGAAGGAAAAGTGAATTGAAATTGTAATTGTAATTGGGATTGGGATTCTGTCTTTTGATTTATTGTAGATAGAGGAAAGAGATTACTAGAATGGATAAAGGAGATGTAGATAGGAATGGTAAACAAAGTAGTTGTACGAACTCCAAGCAAGGTGAAAATGAGGGAACAAGGAAGGGTTTTTTGTCTTCGGAAAAAAAAGAGGGAAAGGATGAATGTAAAGGATCAATTGAAGTTAGCGGGGAAGAACAGGACGGGTTGAATGGTTTGGTAGATCATGACTCTGTACTTGGAAGAGGGTCTGGCGATGACTGGAACGAGAAGGAGGCAGGAGGAGATCAGCCCCCTGTCCCTCCGCCTCCTCCACCACCACCTCCTCTTCTTCCACCCCAAGCCGCTCCTTCGTTTTCTTCTGGGGTGGCAAAGAAGAAAAAGAAAAGTAAACAGTCGGGATCAATGACGACTATGAGGACTATGCAGTCTCTGTGGCAGTCTGCCTCTTCTAAGAGGAGTAAGAAAGCCACGGCAACAGCGGCTGCTCCGGGGAAGGGTTCCTCTTCTGTTGGTGATAGTAAGAGGAGTGCTGCTGGTGGCAGTGGTGGAGGGGGCCTAGCTGGGATTGTGGGTGAGGTATCTGGTGGAAGTGAGTTGGGATTGGGTGATATCCATCTGATATTTGAAAGAATCGAAGCAGAGTTTGCACGACTCACTACGGAGAATGAGGAACTCCGGGAACAATTGAAAGTCGCAAATGAAAGGCTTGTAAGCAAGTCCGGGGAAGGGGGCAGTTCAACTGTAGGGGCAGCAGGGATCAATCTGGCAAGTGGCAGTGGAAGAAGGGCGAGTGTACAGGAAGGAATCAATGGGGGCGGTGATAAAACTGCCGGCGAGGGTGCGGGAGTTGTCGATGGAAATCGAAAACAGAGAAAAATGAGAGATAGTAATGGACCTCCTTCGACGTCTTCATCCTCTCGACGCCGCTCTTCTTTGGGCGGAGGGACGAGCTTGATGTCGAGGACCTTGGTAGCAGCGACAACTGCCTCTGCCAAGTTTGCCTCTGCCTTCCGTCAGCAGAATTGTGCTTGTGAAGGGAAGCTTATGGGACATCGGGATGGTGTATGGGAGGTGTCTTATTCGAAGAAGTTGCCTAATTTCCTGGCTAGCTGCTCGGCGGATCAGACTGCACGGATATGGGATATGGAGAAGATGAATGTTGTGTTTAATTATGTGGGACACAAAGGATCAGTTAATTCTGTACGATTTCATCCTAGCTGCAATCGTACACGAACAGTTTGTACCTCTTCTGGTGATGGGACTTGTCATTTGTGGAGGATTCCATCGTTAACAGCCGCTGTTGAATCATCTTGGGAACCAGGTGGGGTGAGGGGCACTCTTGGCAGTGACAAGTTGCCCAATCGATCTCTTGATGATTTATCCTTAGGCTTTGGGAGACCTTTGAGTAGTACAAACCACGGAGGGCAATCGAGCCAGGGGAGCATGTTTGTTCGACAGCGAAGTGTTCCTTCTTTATTCTCTGGGTCTGTCAATGGGGATGATATTAATTGCAATGGCTCTAAAGAAAAAGTCCCAAGTGTTGGAAGAAGGGGGAAAGCTGAACAGAAGGAGAAACAGACTGGGCTTAATTGTCCTGCCCCTCGTAAAGGTTTTAAAGAAAGTGGGGAGGGGGATGGTGGAAGTGAAAAAGAAAACTCGTGGCCAGTGCAAAGTACAAACAGCTCTTCTTCTTTATGGAATGCCGCACAGTTCATCACATCCCCAACTATGATCCTGAGGGGGCATGAAGATGTGATAAGTGCCGCTGAATGGAACTCTTCTGGGGAAAAAGTCATCACGGGGGCTTGGGATCGAAGTGTAAAACTTTGGGATTGTGAAAGTGGTAGTTGCATTCAGACACTTATCGGACATGATGAAGAAATTACGAATGTAAATGTGCATAAAAGTGAACAGCTAGCCACTTCAACGTCTGAAGACTCAACATTTCGATTGTGGGATTTCCGAATTCCATCACAGTACTCAGTTAACGTGTTCCAAGGACATTCGCAGTAAGTCATTTTGTTTGCTCTTCAACCCTATCACGAACATCTGCTTACTTTTTTTTGCGTTTCTTTCGTGTAGAACTGTTCGGACTGCTATATTCTCAGAAAGTAGAAATTTAGTTATTAGTGGAGGCGATGACCGAACTGTCAAAGTCTGGGACTTGAAAAATATGAGCTCTGCTTTAATGACTATTCGTCTGTCGTCTAAAGTTAATAGGTATGTTTTTATCGGTAGTGCTGTTTTTCTAACCTTTTGAACAAATAATTTCAAGGTAATAATCTCTGTAGCTACTGTTTTGTTTTGAAAGATTGGCGCTGTCAAATGATGGGAATTTGCTTGCCCTTCCTTTGGATGATTGTCGCATCAGAATACATTCTTTAAATGGCTCGCGAGTGTCAACTTGTCCACAGGTAAGTCATCGAGACCTCATTCTGTTTATTGCTCTTGCTTTGTAAAAGAAATGTTCGACCTTATTTTGAACTTCTTTGTTTGTCTTGATTTTCACACCAAAAGACACATCACAGTATGGTATCTTCTGTCGCATGGTGCTATGATGATAAAGTTTTGGTGTCAAGTAGCTTTGACTCTTTGATACTTAAATGGGATATGACCAATATTGCCTGAAATTGTGCGATGTACTTGGCAATTGATTGGTCATCGGCCCTCCACTGGAACAGGATTTTCATTAATTGTCTCTTTCTGGGGACTGATGTCACTATCAGCGTGCGTAGCCATGGCCTGTAAATTCTCATTTTCAATTTCAAATTCAAGCTTTTCTTCCCCTTTGATCACAATAAGCGGATCAATCAGTTCGGCCTTCAATTCGCATCTTCGCAAATCTGAAGTTAATATGTCTTCATCTTCTTCCAGTCTGCGCCACCAAGGCGTGCTCGCAGTGCGAAGATCTTTTATATGGTTTTCAGCAGCAGCTTTCTTCAAAGGGGCGGATTTAATAAAATGCTTGCTTATTACTTCATTGCTGGCCTCTGTGAGAGGTGGATTTTCCAGGAGAAGGTTAAAGTCATTTTCAGTCTTGAGAAGCAGCTCGATCCGGCGTAAAGTGCTTTCATTTGAAAAGTTATTTGTTTTGCTAGAATATTCCCCTAGTAACTTTTGAGCTTCTCTGTAAGACGCATTAATTTCTTCAGGAGTTCGCTTGCGGTTAGTTACTGTTGCCATGAACTTTCTTCGGTCCGCGACAATTTTCGCCTGCAATTCGATGCGCTTCAAATCAGTCAGCTTCAGCAATGCCTCTGCATCATACTTACTGGCAGTTATTTCTGCTTCTAGCGCCATTTGCCTTTTCATCGCCATTCTCTTGCGCGCATTTTTATCTCTAAAGTATTTATGCTGCTTGTACCGTGCTTGAATAAGCCTAGCAGACTCCTCCCTTTTGGCAGCTTCTCGCAGCTGTGGCATTCGCTTGCGAACAAGAAACCCCCTGAAGCACGCCTGGGCTTTGATAATTGCTTCCATTTTCTTTCGCTCCAAATATATTTCCACCTTATCCGCGGGGAGACTGGCAAGCAATTCCAGTTGCTTTTCTTTGTAGGAAAGACGGCTTGACCTTTTTGACCGCTCTTCTTCCAATAGAGCCGTTTCCTGATAATGCGACTTTTTTCTCTCGTTAATAGACTTTCTTCTTTTCTTCCTAAAACCGTCAACAACCCTTTGAATGACCTTGGAAAGTGAATTCAGCCTTTCTCGGTCACGTTTGCCCCTCCAAACACTTTGAATCACGGCCGCAGAACGATATTGTTTTCGAGAATATTCTTCCGATGCATTATTTGCCTTTAGCTTTTGCAACAAACCCAACACATGCTCGGGATGCCCAATATCCGGTACTTTTCCTCCGCCATACCCATCCTTCCCAGACAACCGCAACCCAAGCTTCTCCAAGTCTTCAATCACATAAAACCCGTTATCAGCCATTTGATTCAGGCACGTACACATCACTTCTCCATACGTCTGCACCAGTCGATGCAACAGAGAAACCACCTCCACCGCCACCCCAACATCAAACGCCTCCGATGACACATGAATAAAGGGCAAAATCCTCCCAATCATCTCCCTATTGTCGACAAACGCATAAAAGTTATCCGCAAAGGGCTCACCCTTACTATTCTCATCGAACAAGGTCGCGTCCACGATACCCATCACTGCCAGGGCAATCTCCACCTCATGATTACTCTGATAGCTGCGGCTACTCATAAAACTATGATTATTATTATTAGTGTGATCAAACACCTCCCCACAGTACCGCAGAAGAAGTGTCAGGCTGAGATATTCATCCTTGTCCCCAAGTGCCACTGCGCCATACACTGCTGATTTCAGACACATCTTTCGTATACTCCCCAGTACAGACAACAGACACTCTGACAAACACCGTGACTCTTTTGCATCTCGCATAAACGAATCTGCACCTGCGGAAATTCTTCTGCGCTGCCCTCCAGCGTTGCTACTATTAGTATTCGAAGATTTCGCTTTGGCGTACCCCACGAACAAATCAACCGCAAATCTTAACAGCACTTGTATGGTTTGCAGTTCGAGGACGTCGCTTTCCTTCACATTTGGTCCAACAGACCATTTGTGAACAATATCCACCAGGCTAGCTGCAATTCTCCAGTGTGACTGAGAGAAACACAGCTCCAGGACCCGACAAGGGGCCCCATTTGGGGATGAATCCTTCCCATTGTCCACATGATATAGCCGCAGAGTGTCCAGCGCGAGATGAATCAAGCCGTACTCCCACAGCTCTTCCAGGATTTGGTTATACTTGTATGGATTAAACAGAGCCTCGTCCAGGAGGGGCTTTATCTCTGCAAGGATGGGTGCTATTTGGGCAGACAGGGCGGCTTTTTGAGTGTCATTGGTGTGAGCTGATGAGGAAGTGATTGCTTCTATACGCTCTGCTATATCCAGAAGATCATTTTTGGGTCTGGGACGATGACGATTACTACTTGACATTGCTCTTGGATTCCAATTTAGAGAGATCTAATTGAAATAAATACTACAGGATTCGAATACC
>PDIM01000054.1:104701-115899 GCA_002811675.1 Ichthyosporea sp. XGB-2017a | reverse complement strand
TTTTGAGTTTCTTTTGTGTTTTTGTTTATTTTTTCAGACTATTGGTTTTCCCATACAAAACCCATACAAAGTTCATTTTCAATTACTGCATAGATCCATCATTTATCTCACATTTTTATTTATGTTGCACATGAGCTCTGAGCGATTTCCAATTATAAAAGCCTCAGCGTCGCCCGAGGGGGAGTTAAAAGCTATCACAGTTTTAACGCCTTTGTTCGCTTCATCGGGGATTGCAATAAGAGTACGGTCACCCGTTTCAGGATCTATGGACTCCTGAGTTCTCTTTTTAATAATGGAATCAACTAAGCTAAGGCTTATGGGCTCAAAAAGGGACAATTGTAGGATCATACGAATAGAAGCATCATTAATCAGCTCCGTTTGCGTTGAACACTTGGTGTTATCAAGGATAACATGGTCAAGATGTTCATTGTGATCTCTTCCTTCGTATAATCCTAAGAATGATACATCCAATTCAACGTCTTCGAGCCTAATATCACTTGGCTCATTTTCAATAAGTTCAGATTTCTTAACAAGAATATTGATAACCTGGGCATATTTACTGAAAGAAAATTCCATAATATGGTCAGTGCTATTACCTTCGTCGGCACTACCATAGCGTTTAGAGAGGAACGAGGGGATCAATTCCTTTGTTAGATGTTCGTACTTGGAATCGGATATCTTTACAACAGAAGCCTGATACTTTGCGTGCTCTGGGCGAGGATTTACAGCACTTTTGTGCCAAAACTCACACCCTTTGATTGTACGTATAACACAACAATTGCCGTCATTTCCCTGATACTTAACTCTTCTGTAGAATGTGAAATCATCTGATCCTTCGACCTCAGCGGGGAAATAATAATCCTGAAAACATTCAGACTGGTCTGTCTTATCAATCTCGCATAGTTTAACAGGAGATAGCCTATGCATATCAGCAATATATTCTTGATCCATGAGGCACTCGGGAAGTTGTTTCCGAAGACTGGAATGCGTTACGCTGTAATCAAACATGAGTGAGTTTTTTAACTGGGTAAGATTGGAGGCCGGTCCCCTCAATGGCCTCTTCAGGTCACCTTGTTTGCTCTCGATACCAGCCATGTGCGCGTAGCGTTCATCACCAACCCTGCAACGCATTGCTTCAGCAAAGTGAACGAGGTGGTGGAGATGTACACTGCACGTTCTCATCCCGAAATTCCTTTGCATGTCCACAAGGGCTTGTATTAGCCGGTCTTGTTTTTCTTCTTCGGTTTGGGTTTGACTTACTTTCCCAATCGCGGACGCTGCTTTCAGAAGTTTAATCAGTGCATTCTCTTGCTTCTCATTCGCAAACAAACCATAGAAAATATAGATACCATAGTCTCCTAGAAGTAGAAGCCACTGAAATTTTTTCAGATTAAGTTTGGGGAACCTTTCGTTTGGAAAAAACATGGGAGAAACAAGATGGCGATAGCTCTCTGGAAGGACCACTTTCGTTGAGCGTGAGTTAGCCATCTTCTGAAGGGAAGGGCTCAAAATTGTCTTGAAAACGATATTATGCTTTTCTTCTCCGTAAAGTATCTTGTCAAAGGAATCTTGGGGCACTTTATATTCATCCCATTGCATAGCAAGATCAGCGACTAAGTTTTTCAACATGTTGTATCCGTGATGGGTCAAATCAATGCTTTTCATATCAGGTGGAATCTCACTTTGAACAGTCTGCATTCGTATATTGACCTTTACAAGAAACAAATAAGCGATGAAGGACTGTGATCCATCCCTGAGACATCTCAGTTGGGCACAGGGATCACTGAAGCATTGCGAAGGCTGAAACCACTGTCTTGTGCATCAAAGGGAGTACCATATAGTTCTTCAGTTGCGAACGGTGGCAGAAGATTATAGGAAAGTTTTCATCCTATGAAACGAAGGTGGCGACAGCAAATGACCCACTCCCTGAGGGCTCACCGATCACGGTTGTGTCCAGTATAATCTCGAAACATTTCAACCAAAACACTGCCGAGTATTATGATGATCCGGATAGCGTAACGTGTTATACAGAGTCTTTTAATAGCTTTATTCACGGCCGACTCCCGAAGAGGATACGACTAGGACATCGCAAATATTTGGAGCAAATCAATATTCATACCAGTGATTTTGCATATCGTCGACTAATACAAGCAAGTGACAACGGAGATATACTTAACACGCGAGCCGCGCACTTTACGCCACTGAAATTTGGAGCTCTTAATGCTGTACTAAAAGAGGCCAACTTGCCTTTCTACAGAATAGATCATCGAATTATTAAAGACAAACGTGCCACTTGTGTGCGCATGTGTCAATCGTGTGTGCAATATTAATTTATTGATCAAAAATCATTGTAATGAAGTGTCTTCTTGGCGTTCATTTCCCTCCTAAAAAATCCTTTGTCTTTAATAATTCGATGATCTATTCTGTAGAAAGGCAAGTTGGCCTCTTTTAGTACAGCATTAAGAGCTCCAAATTTCAGTGGCGTAAAGTGCGCGGCTCGTACTCCGAAGACAAAGCAAGTTTTGAGGACTACTCTAAGACCCTTCTCAGTTTTACCAGCTTTTGCTACGTAACAATCGTGTCTTGTTGACCTTTGTGTTTTGAAAAGGTCTGGTTTTTCCTGTAAGGTAGCGGAATTATACCGATGCACCTTGTTAGGGAAAACCTTACTCGTGTTGTCTCTCAAATGGTCATTATTGTCTGTAATCAATGAGCAAATGTTTCGACAGCAGTACGGACACCTGGTATATCTACCATTGTCCTCACGACGAAACAATGGCCAGCTATCCTCATCGTATGTGATTGCCTTCTCTATGTACATAAAATATGCGTACATGTCGTGGAAATAGTTTGTACTTTTCAGAGAACAGATCATGAAATCAATTTCAAAATCGTAAAAGGGAGCTCCGGGAGAGTATTTGCTTTTAAACCACATCAAAACGTTCTTGATCCGTTCACGTGAAGGCAAAGGCCGCCCTGGCATTCCAACTTGTATAGCAGTGCCCATTATGAGGGAAGCCTTAGAGTCACCTACGGAATGTAGCATTAACTCAACAAACTCATCTTTGTCTGAACACGCCTCACGAAGTGTTTGTGCGTTCAGTGCAATTCCATGAAGAACGTTGACACATCGGCTGTATAGAACTAGCTTGGAACCATATTCAATTACTCCAAAATATGAAAGAAATTCTTCCATATGAGCCGCCGTTACCCTCTCATAATGCGCAGGAAAGTTAAAGTTTCTACCATGTCTTCCAAGCATTCCCCGATACAAAGATTCAGCTGTGGAACAAACACGTTTGACATTCCCGAGCATTTGTAATTCACCAAAATGGTTGCAGCACCAATTGCACAAATTGAGGAGCTCAAGAAGAGCTCACGTTTTAAGTTTTGTTGCCTCCCCCAGGTGAGTATTAAAGTCCTCATTCTCGTGAACAACTTGCCTATATGGTCCGCGATCATTGTTTCCCAACAATTGGTCTACAATGCCTATCACAAGAGCTTCTTTGGTCATATTGGTTCCTCCAGCTATGCGCACAAATGCCTCTTCATTCCTTAAGCCAATAACTAATTTAACGTCCACTTCGTACAAATCAGCTCGCAAGCATAGGTTGAATACTTTCTCTGTCAACGTCCACAGCCTATGCGGAATAAGATCAGCAGTAGCTTGACTTTCACGGACCATATGCCGAACGATGTTTTTCACACTTCTGAGAGAAGCCCATTGTCCATTTGGGTCGTTATTTTGCTCGTTTCCTCCCTCCACGTTCCTCCTGCTCTCCCCCTACTGTCCCTCTTCGTGCTAAAATAGTGACGAGTCTCGCACTTCTCAGAGCTAGACGAAGCGGATTCGTAGCAGGAAAGCGAAGAACCCGTTGTTCCTCTGCTTCAGAAAGTGGCATATGGTAAAGTACCCTTTTAAGTTTGTTGATCACTTCTTCCCATGGGGCTGCTCTTCCTACTCTTTCTCTTCTTACTAGTAGAAGATATTTGCCAAAAAGTACATGCCCAGGTTGTTCACCAAAAAGTACATGGCGACGCTGTCCATCGTCAACGCGAGGCTTTTTTTTTTCCTTGAAGTGAGTTTGAGAAACTGTGAAATAAAAAAAAAAACTTTTTTTCTTCTAAGAATATCATAAGAAAACGAAAGCAAAGCTCACGTAAGATCTTTATGCATGTGCTAGATTTTGGGAATAAGATTTTGAGAACGAACGAAGTGCAAGATTCAAGATTTTGGGGCGAAGAAAAGAAGAACGTAAGGAGTTGTGGCAATTAGAGAAAAAAAAAAAACAAATAAAATAAAAAAATGTTGCCGAGATCAAGACTATTATATGCCGGTAAAGGAAATATTAGGGTTAGGTGACTATAACCTTGGCAACCTAGGGCTATGTTAAAATGACGTGATTTTGAGCCTAGACCAGCTCTCCTTGTGCCATAGTCAATTCACATGGAATCTAAATATGGTAATTTTTAAGTTTTTTGGCGCAATTTTGATAACATGACAGCTCCCAAATTTCTCGCTAAAACACTGGGGATCCAAATCACTTTTTTTTTTTTTTTTTTTTTTATTTTTTTTTTTTTTTTTTTTTTTTTTTTTTTTTTTAATTTTTCATTTTAATTTTTCTTTCTTATGGTTTCTTTCTTATGTGAATGATCGAGAATCGAAAAGGAATATGTGAAGAAGTTCGAAGCAATGAAGAAGATTTAAAAGAAGATTTTAAAAGAAGAGAAATCAAGTGAATAATTAATGTAAAAGTAATAGAATATATTGATGCAAAGAGATGCCTAGAACAGGATCTAGAACTAATGCCCATCTGCCTCCGGGCGTTCTCCCTTTAATAGCCTCACTTGATTACCAAAACACTGAGTCCTCTATCTTCTCTCCGTGCTGTCCATTGAGGACCACCATACACCCGTGGTCCTGTGTGAGTGCTTCAAAAGCCGCCTGAAATGTTTTGAAGTCTGGAAACATACTGGCCAAACGCTGGTATATTTTCTTCCGTTCGGTTATACTTGTAGTTGCAAATAAAACCACGATATCACAATTCTGTCTGATGAGAGGGTTGATAGTCCCTACAATAGCTTGTGATGATTTCTTTTTCTGTTTTTTGGGGTATACACGTTTTGTTTACACTTTTCTCTTGCAGTCTCGTGCGTCGTCGGAGACGATGCTGTGTTTAAGACAATTGTTGAGCAAATTTATTATTACGTTAATAAAAGATATCTTTTATTTTAGTGTGTAGTGAAGTGAAGTGAATTGAATGAAGAATAACACACAAATTAAACAAAGCTGTTCAAATTTAAGATTGAATTTGTATCAAAGGACCCTTTATTTGTATGTATAACATATAACCCAAAAATGCAAGCCATAATGGAATGGCAACAAAAGTTCGCCCAGCCCAAAACTTTAAATAAAAATTGCTCATTCGACGTTACTGTAATTTAATTACAACAAAATTATGTACTTGGAATTACTGCAATAACTGTGCAATTATTTAGAAACAGTTATTGTCCTGCTTGAAGCTACCCTGTAAAGGCAACGGTTGTATTTTAATTAATTATCTGGGCTCCCATTGGGCATTGGCTTGTGGATATTTAACTTAAAGCCTGTATCTTCAACCTTAAATGTAACGCTGGCTTCTTGAATAGTTACAGTTTAATACTAATATGTATTGTCTGACATTACTTTTTCAATGTTTGGCACGTATACTCATACTCAGAACTGTTATGATAGAAGATGAACATTATGGTGTGACCTCTGTCACTTGCGCCCGCTAAAACATTGCAAAAATAATGAAAACACGGACAATATAAAGTCTTTTTTGGGGTCTGCTGCCTTCACACGTGTTCATGTGAAAAGTTCCATAAACTACTATGTAATTCTGTAACTATCTATCATCTATTTCAATGTTCTTCGATTAAAAACATGTGAAGAGAAGAGAGAATACTATAAAAGAGAACAAGGTTTGACTGCGAGCAAGTGGGAAAAACATCAAAAAAGAAGCAAGTAAATCAGCAGACACATACACACCTGATTATCGTTGAACAAGAGGCTAAAATGCTTACATTGGTGTTTAAAGTTTTCCTCGTACAGATCTTTCTTTCGGGATTGTATGCCGCTCCTCACGATGTAAGTGCCAAAAGCATACGCCTGAAAAATATGTCAGATCGACCAGTATCAATGGCCCTTTTGATTGATTTTGAAAGTGGTACTGGTAGTACCTGTCTCCCACTTGTTTGGGAATCAAAAACTATCAACCAAGGGGAAGAGTACACATATTCTTGGAAAAGCGAAGTTGAGTTAGGATATGGGTCAATTTCAGATAAAAATATCGGTCATGGCGTAGTCTTCAAAGCGAAAGAGAAATTACCATTGCCCTCGCCAAATCCAAGTGGCATTGAGATTGGGTACCTGGGGCAAACTTTCACCGTTATCCCATTTAAGGGGTTTCCCAGTGACGAGTCTCGCGGCAAATTATTCATTCATGCTACAAAAGAATTTAACGATAAAGATGCGAAAGGCTTTGCAGCCTCGGTGTATGTCCATAAAAAGCCAGCATTGGCATGTTCGCTTAGGCCAAGTAGTACATATAATTTTGGACCTGCACCAAAGTTTTATCTTGCTGTTGTTGATCATAAGGAAAGTACTGCAGTTTCACTTAACTCTGTTAAGAGTTCGGAAATAGAATTCAGTAGCACTAACCACCTCGAATACACATTTACCGGGAAAGACTGGGTAAAGCACACCTGAGCTTGTGACCGTCACGAATTCACATGAACTTTTTACTCTTCATTTGAAATGAATAAAAGTCATGTACGCTTTGGGAGGGGGGTGGCTGACTAGGCTTACTTCCCGAACAACCACCAAAAGAGAGAAAGTTATCACTTATACCGCCTTGGCGCCAATATAACTTTCGAGGGGAACTTTATTGCTGTAACTAGCTTAATAAATCTAGTTGTTTTTGAATAATGATTGACCCTATTGTTTGTTGTATCAAGAGTCAATAACTCTTTCTAAGAATAAAATATTGTCATTGTAATCTGCACTGTGAAACCTGAATTCCTTGTAATATTTCTTTTGTCTTGCAATGAAGCTGATACATCTCTTTTTCATGTCGTGCGTCCTGTTATCAAATTCTTGATTGTATTTTTCCTTTTCCTTCATGGAACAGATGGTAGCTATTGCGTTTGACACCGTTTGCTTAGCTTTTGCATTATCTAGGAAAGTGACGTCGAGAAATTGCACATCTTTGACTAATTTGCGTATCTCATCTCTTGATCTTCTGAATGCTCTTATTTTCCAAACTTTCAGTCTGTCCATCTGCAAGGTATAGCTGGAACCGAGATTCCCTTATCGCTCACATTGTTCACTCCAGGCTCAGTACAGATGCCCTTAGAGATAGTGGCACCAAAATTTTGCTGCATCTCGGAGACCAAGGTAGTAGATCTGTCATGGCAGTATGTAACTCCGAGGGAGGCAGGGTTCCATTCGCTTCCAGAAAATGTAAAGCTCTTTCCATTGTACACAACCTGGTCATCGCCAAGAGACACGGGAGCTATCACCCAGTCCTGGTCTCCAAAACTGAGAGTGGGAGAAGATTTGTCACTACTACTGTCGAGTGAAGACTGGGAATTGGTTGTGGGAGCAGCATTCGCCATAACCAGAAGTAGGGCAAAGACCTGACACAGAGGCACACCGAAATATTCTTGAAATTCATCATCATTGCCAATTGAACGCTTTCAAAATACGGGAATCTCTGCTGCCTTCTTCACTGGAATGAGCCAACTTCTAGTCATGAGTAACGTCGCCGAGATGAAAAAAGCATCAACAAGGCTAAAAGCCAAAAGTGGTAAAAGTTTGTCACACCTTCGCGTTATAGTCCAGATCCTGTGACCAGTAATTTGGCAGGAATCAAAGGGGCAAGGGTTTAAAAACTTTAGAAAAACAATGAAATTAAAAAAAGGGAAGAGTATAAAAGTGAGACATTGTGAACCGCAAAATTAAACGAGTTTAGTGTATAACAACTAAACAAGAAAAGAAGAATAAGGGTAAAGTTGGAGAGATCTTTGCAGTTGGAACAAAGAAAACAGATTAAGAAAGAAGGTTTTAAAGAAAGAGAGAGAGAAAAAAAATGAAGATTCTTTGTGTGTTGTATGACGATCCTGTGGATGGATACCCCAAGACTTATGCAAGGGATTCGATTCCTGAGATTTCTCAATATCCGAATGGGCAGACGCTTCCCACCCCGTCAAAGATTGATTTCACTCCAGGAGAACTTCTAGGAAGTGTGTCTGGAGGTTTGGGGTTGCGTGAGTTTTTGGAAGGTCAAGGCCATACGTTTGTGGTAACTTCTAGTAAAGATGGAGCTGATTCTGAGTTTGATAAGGAGCTTGTAGATGCAGACGTGGTTATTTCACAACCATTCTGGCCCGCCTATCTCACCGCGGAACGTATTGCGAAAGCCCCAAAGCTTCGCCTGGCCATTACTGCTGGCATTGGCTCAGACCATGTGGACTTGGAGGCAGCATCCAAAAATAATGTAACTGTATGCGAAGTTACATACTCCAATAGTATCAGTGTGGCAGAACATGTTGTGATGATGGTTCTTGCATTGGTTCGCAATTACATCCCTTCATACCAGTGCGTTGTGGACGGTGGATGGAACATTGCGGATTGTGTTCAGCGCTCCTACGACCTCGAGGGGATGCACTTTGGAACAGTTGCCGCTGGACGGATTGGATTGGCTGTGTTGAAACGTCTCAAGCCTTTCGATGTGCACTTGCATTATACTGATATGCATAGACTTCCTACTGAAGTGGAGAAGGAACTTAACTTGACCTATCACGAATCTGTAGAGTCAATGGTGGCCGTCTGTGATGTGGTCAGCGTCAGCTGTCCTTTGTATCCTCAAACCGAGCACCTTTTCAATACAAAGCTGATCAACAAAATGAAAAGAGGTGCTTACTTGATAAACACCGCCCGCGGTAAGATTTGCGATCGGGACGCAGTTGCTGCAGCACTGGAACAAGGCCAGCTGGCTGGCTATGCCGGTGATGTGTGGTTTCCCCAACCAGCCCCATCTGATCACCCATGGAGAAAGATGCCCCATCATGGAATGACACCACACACAAGCGGTACTTCCTTGTCTGCTCAGGCAAGATACGCATCTGGGGTGCGTGAAATTTTGGAATGCTGGATGGAAGGGAAACCCATCAGAGAGGAATATTTAATTGTGGACCACGGTAAGCTTGCAGGGGCAGGTGCGCATTCGTATAAGGAGGGCAATGTCACTGGTGGTTCCGAGGAAGCAGCCAAATTTTGTCGCTAAGAGTTTTAAATATGTGTTACATAATAAATTATTTTGATTTCGTTTATTTTGGTTTACATAGATTATCGTTTGAAGTATGCAGCAACTGTGACACGCATATGGCCACGGAAGTCTTTGAAAGAATTTACAGAAGGGAAGATCTCTCCCATTCTCTCTAAAGCCCTGTTTCGGGTTTCGGGATATACAAAGGCGGTAAACAAAAGCAATCCAAGGTTACATGCCGTAAGAAGCCAAAATACGGGCCCGACTCCAGCAGCGGATATTAAGACTGGGGTGATTTGAGAAGTAATGAAAGTCGCAGCCCAATTAGTAAATGTAGTCAAGGCCATTCCTTTTGCACGGACAGAAATGGGAAAAATCTCTGCTCCAACCACCCAAGCGCATGGCCCCCAAGAGCACCCAAAACAAAACACATAAACCACAATAAAGGCTACTACACTGTACCCAATACCAGGCTGGCTATCATCCCCTGCCAATTCCAGAATACCCACGGCCAAGCAGCATAAGAACATAGCAACTCCTCCGATGAGCATAAGTGGCTTTCTTCCTATGCGATCAATATAGTACAGCGCAAGAATGGTTGAAACGAAAAACGCCACGCCAGTAGAGGCTGTGGTAACCATGGCTTCTACTCCTATGGTGTTAAAAATAACTGGTGCATAGTACATAACGACGTTGATCCCGCTCATAATCTGGAAAAATTGAATGCCTACTCCAGTTATTGTCCTCACTCGAATGTCTGGGGCAAATAAATGCTTCCACTCAGTCTGCTTCATTGCGTTTTCATACTCAATAGCACTTTCAATTTCCGCATACTCAACGTCGACATCATCGGTCCCTCGCAAGCGACATAAAACAGCCCTCGCTTCCTCCTTTTTGCCAATCTTTCTCAGATATCTTGGGGTTTCAGGAAGGAAAAACATTCCTATACACAGAATCGAACCGAACACTGCTTGGCCTCCAAGCGAATACCTCCAGCCACCATTCACATGCTCGAAAGCTAAATTAATCAAAAACGCAGCAAGAATACCCGTAACTACGGCCTGCTGTTGAATTCCTACCAGTCGCCCTCTCAATCTCGGTGAAGATAACTCGCTATTAAACATGGGTACAACCAAACTGAGAGCTCCCACTCCGAGTCCAGCGATGGCCCTTCCCGCATACATCATAGAAATGTTCACTGCGCCCGCTTGAACGGCCCCACCAATGACAAATACTGCCCCAGCGATCATAATGGTTGGTTTTCTTCCAAATCTATCGGCCAAAGGGGCTCCTACTAAAGAGCTGGCCATACATCCCAATACAAACGCACTAACAATCCACCCGAGCTCAAAGGAAACACTATCCGAGTCTGATCGTCCCGCCACAGCCAATGGGATTGACAGACTGGAACGGAATTGATCCCACACCATTAAACCGCCTAAAATCCCTTGATCGTATCCGAACATAACTAAAGCAAAAGGAAAAGAAACAAAAGAAGAAAAAAAAAGGTTTTAGTCAGAAAAGCACAAAAATGAATAAACCAATCTCAGAAACAAAGAAAGAAAAGGAAACTTACATCCTCCCAATGTAGCAAATACGGTAACACAAACGGAGTACATATTCAAAGGAGATTCGTCACCAGGCTGCGGGATTTTCTCTCCATGGTTTGCAATGTCCTGAATTGACAAAGATCTTCCCAAACCTCCCGCATGGACATTCACCACATGACCCGTTTCCATATCCACAGCCATCTGCTTGGCGTCGGATTTACAACTCTCTGCCATTTTCGCATTGGAAGCAACCGTTGTAGTAGTACTCACACCTATCATAATGGTTTTGTTTGAAGAACTTTTTTTTTTTTTTTTTTTTTTTTCCTTTTAACAAAAA
>PDIM01000054.1:89568-103650 GCA_002811675.1 Ichthyosporea sp. XGB-2017a | reverse complement strand
TATCAAACTTAATCAAAAAAAAAAAAAAAAGTTGTTTTAATTGTGTACAAAACTGTGTAAAGAAAAAAAAAATTACCACCCATGTGCCAGAAAATGAAAAAAAAAGAGCTCAATTTTTCCGCTTTTTTTTATTATTAAATAATTTCGAGGAATAATTTGTTATTATTTCATGCGGAGGCGGGACCTTTTTTCGGTAATTTTAGCGGGGGCTTTTCTTTTTTATTAAAAAAAAAGAATCTTCAACGTCGTCTCTCTCCCTCCTTCTCTGGCTCCCTTTTCTTTTATTTCCATGTGAATTTTAATAATTAAAACAAGTAAAAATTGTGCAGGCTTAATTTTTGGGCCTTTGGTGAAAATTGCTCTTTGCACAATTTGCAAAGGAGTGGGGCTCTTATGTTAGATTTGATATGGATTGCACAATGAAATCTAAATGCTTTGGCAGTGCATATCTCAAGCTGTACACTGCGTCATGTATATCATATCTAAAGGAGAAATCAGAAGTGTAACGCATAGAATATGAAGTAGAAGAAGTACCCTTTCGGGATGGTTTGAATCTCTAATTATTATTGCTTGCAGACCTGGTGCAAATTGAGCTTTTGAATTGAGTGTGAAAGTTTGAAGTTTGCGCAGACATATCATGCTGTTTCGCAAATAATTGCAGGAACTACGTTACATGATAAATATGTATATGTCGCCTAAAAACTAAAAATGCTCAATATGTTAAGTCTCAAATGCAAGAAGAAACTGAAGAGGGATAATGCTTCGGTGCTTGTCTGAGTCGATGGCGGTCTGAATATGGAGGTCGATTGAAACGTAGATTATATGTGTCCCTCGTGCGGTATACAGCAATGTCCAAAGGGCCGAAGCACACAAGCATATCATTTGCATAATCTCACACACATAATCCATTCATTCATTTTTTTTCTATTTTATTTCCGTTGTATACATTCCTCATGGAATTCATTGTCAAACATTTACATAAATACAGCCATGTCGAGTCAGGGGATATTTAGCGAACGGGGTCTTTCCGAGACTAAAAAGCAGTAAGGGGGGGGGGGGGGGATACGAGGAAGCAGTGACTAAGAAAAAGCAAAGAGTGAACGCAACTGGCTTAGTAGCCTTCACGGACCACTCTACGTGTTCGTTTTTGTATTTCCCCATAGCACCAAGTCTTGGCTCGACATGGTCAGCCTTTTCAGGTCGTAGATTGAGCCCCCAGGATAAATGATGCGGTTAAGAAGGTAGGTATTAAGGCCGCTCAAAGTCAACTTCGGTACCCATTTGCTCTGCACATCTTTGGATAAAGTTCCACCGAAGCCTGCTCTCGGAGAGGTAAACATATATGCTTCCCTGTACCAAGACTTGCCCTTAGTAGAGTCATGGACCTGATAATAAAAGTGTCTTCCTGTATTTTGGACAATATCTGGGTACATATCGGAGCGCACCTTGTATGCAGGCTTCTTTATGGTGTCTACGTTCAAGTCAGACCCTCCAAGAGTCACCTTTTCATTGCTGAGGTCTAGCGTAAGTGTGTTTGTGTAATTGACCTTTGCCATATCCTTCGTAATTTTGCATTCCTTCTTTTGATCATATACCCCCCAGGTATTGACGATACAATCGCCTACATCAAACTCTGTTACAAGTGACATGACGAAGGAATTATCACCTTTTCTCCGAAAGCTAAAATCTAAAACTGTTTGCTCTCCACCACTGTCTGGTCCATACGCCGTGTGAAATGTTCTCCGTGGATGTCCGTAACCAAACCCACAATCACAAGTTGCATATGTTACGCCCTTCAATGGTGTAGCCGTTCTCTCGAGAACTGGCTCATATATTTGGCAAAATTTACCACTGTCTGTCCTTGCTTTCGGTGAAAAAGAGAAGTAAGGCGACTCCAAACTTTCTGGTAATACCTTCTCATATAAAAGCTTATTGGAAATAATGAGGGCAGATGTGAAACCGTTGGGAATGAGGTCAAACTTATTGGGAAGTTTTAACTCTTCGTCTTTCAATTTTCTGTTAGTAGACGTCATGATAAAGATTCCAAGGAAGCCTGTGCCGCTCAAAGGACTATGGCTACTTCTGAACATTTTCATTCTGAAACTCTTTGGATGCAATGAATCACTTATTTTTTCATCGGGGTTTGCTATCACTACCCCCAGAGGAAAATCTGAATCGACAAATGTCTTATGGAAGTACTTGTCCAACGCATATTTCAGCTCAACTTGATTGTATATTTTCACTTTCTTTACATCAAGTGCAATGGAAAAATCTGCTTCAGCCACTTTGATGGCAACTACGGTGCCTTTAACTGTACCAGATATCAAAGACAAGCTAGTCTTTGATACTATTACACTTCCCTCCAAGTTATATCGGCCTGTGAGGTTTGGATTCCAACCTTTTTGCCATTTGTACACACTTCCAGGCCCTAAACGAAAAACCATCCCTAGTTTGTTTTCATCGTGTTTGAATACGAAAGATGGTTGGGAAATAAACAAAGTAAATTCGTATTTGCTATCTGGATGGTCATCCTCGCTTGTAGGAATTTTTGCAATAAACTTTCTGAATGTAGAAAGCTGTTTGTCCTTGTAAATTCTATTGATCTCTTCAATGGCAATAACGGAAACAACATCAGCAACATTTAAATTCAAGGGACCCTCTTTCCTGTAATTTTCTATCGTATCAGCTTCGGAAAGGCCTTTGTAGGCAGTCAAAGTGTGCACATCACCTTCTGCACCAGAGCCTTCTGCTCTCTTCGCCCTTGAGCTGAAAGTATAGGAGTTATTCATTCTGTAAGCAATAATACCATTGTACCAACCAATGTCTGCTTTCATAGCTTCATAGCAGGACGCTTGCTTCTGTGATATAATGGGGATTTTCAGATTGGGATTGGCCGCAGGTGAGACACTGCGCGTATGTGAAGGCTGACTGTTGACAGAATGAAAAGCATTTGTTAAAAGCACCAGCAAGAGAATTAAATTCAAGCAACCACAAAACTTCGTAAAGATCATCATACTCGCAAACTGAAATTGATGAAAAAACAATTAATTTGATCTTTGTGTTAAATCTACTGTTGTTGTTGTTGTTGCCTTTTCGTTAACGCTGCTTCCTAAAAGACACAAAGCTGAGGTTGACAATTTATAGACAAAGCTAATGACTGAGTTCGCAGCCACTATTGCACATCCATCAAGTGAGTGCTTTGACGCGAATCGCAATCAAATTGTACGTGGGTCTTTGTTGTTTGTGTCGTTCAGCTTGTGCCAGAAAAGCAAGGCTTTACAAGTTTGTTTCGCGGACTTTGTATTCCCATTTACAATTTAGTCTTTACACAAAAAGTTTATTTGAAACCGCTGCATTTATAATCACTTCGACTACTACCTATGTAGTTGCACTCGACTACTCGACCTCCCTTCTTGAGGACGATGTTATAGTGGGCAGTGAAGGGCAGACGTGGGCGCTTCATGAGGCATTTTCAGAGTCATCTCAAGTTGCTCTGCAAGATGTTAAAAATGAGCGGACATTACAAATCAAGGGTAAATTAGGGAAATGGTTTGAGAAATTGGAAAAGTGCGTCATTTTAGATTGTTCTGGGACATTTCTCTGAATCGGAGCTTAATTGCTTGAAGGTCCACTAATTTTGATAATTGCAAGCTGTTGTGTCATTGTACTTATTAGTTGCTTTTGAAGATAAAAGGGGGAACTTTGGAGCATTTGAAACACACACTGCCCTTAATTTTCTGCTTTATGTGCACACCGGGGATCCACCTGTTTACCTTCCGGTGGAAAACATCAACAAATGGTAAAGTGCTTGTGGTATGATTACAAACATCTACTATTCCGTTAAGTGCCCTATCGATGTGGGCCTTGTACATGTTTCACTTCGCTTTTACAATAGACCAAAAGTTAATTACTCATTGCTAAACGTTGGGAGAGAGATATCTTGCTCGCAAGATAACAGAAAAGCTCATTGGTTTCAAAAGACCCTTTCGCTAGCTTCATCGTCTAAACGATTGAGGTAATTGAGCTTAAATTCACATTTGTGTTCCTATTTATTGTTTTTCTTAGGTCAAGAATTATTCCCATTTTATTGCTCAGTTTGTTCAAACTCAATTATCTTACGTGGTTCATATGAAGGGGTATATATACAATGGAACTTCTTTTCTTACTTTCTGAAAAAATATGAAATACAAACGGATCTAGATTTGATCCTTCTTTTGAATTAGTGCTATTGTTTCCGTTTTCTTTCCAAATGAAGTCTTTAAGTTTGGTTGAAAATCTGTCATTAACATCTGTTGTGATGCTCTTAGGCTCAATGGCATTGGCCATGCAGCATGTACAGTCTCTGCCTGCTGAAGCTAATGTCCGTACCCGGGCATTGCCTTTTGCAAATAGTGATTCTGTGAAAGAGGAAGGATATCCTCCTTTACATGTTTTCTCTGCAGTGGTCATTTTGCAAGTGGACACAAAGTTCACGAAGAATGCAAAAATTGCGTGTGATTACGTTTATAAGGAAGGGATATGCGGTCCCTTGGCAGTGCAATATAGTGCAGGCCAACCTCCTCACAAGACCTATTTGAAAAACACCCTTGATGATAATTTGTCTGTTGTTGGGAAAGATGGGCAAGTTATTATGAAGTTACCACATTCGCTATACGATTTGTTGCCAACGAAAAAGTTTATTCAGCACACTTCGTCCGGCTTTACCATCACCATTTCATTGAAGTGTAAGGAAGGCTATACCGAAGTGTACTCTCAATCAGATCAAGTTGGATTTTATTGTGTGTCTAGTTTGTTCAATGAGATGCCCAGCAAATACTTGGATGATTTAAAAGAATATCGGATTTTTGAAAAAGTTTTCCATCCTCTGAATTGCGAACACATTTGTGAGCAGCAAGACAGGTGTGTCTTGGCTACGTACAATTACCACACAAAGAAGTGCAATCTGCACAACGCTGAAGGGATCCCAGAGCTCACAGATGAATTTGAATGGGATAAGCTTTCAAAGAGCGGCGTTTCCCAAAATGATGGTACCAAGACTATTGCCTTGTATGGATCGTGGAACAACTTTGCTCTCATCTTTGCCGAAAAGATGACTAAAGCACTGCAAAATACTGTTAATTCTGATTTGAACAATCATGCGAATAGCGCCGAAAAGTGGAAACACCCAGCGCCTTTGGCAAAGCAAGTATCAGACCAGATAGCATTCTTCAACGAATTCAGAAACTTCATGTCTCTAGAGAAGAAAGGGTCTACAAAGAAGTTGAAATATCTAAATTCTATTTTTGCTCTATCCCAATTTGTTCTGTCACTCCCTTACGACGAGGTTAGTGGTAATGGCTTGCCCCCATTAGACGGCCCTTCAATTGTTAAGCATCTTTTGGTGGGAAAGGAGGAACTATCATCCTTTGACCGGAAACTTGTACG
This sequence comes from Ichthyosporea sp. XGB-2017a, assembly GCA_002811675.1. NCBI lineage: Eukaryota > Ichthyosporea > Dermocystida > Chromosphaera > Chromosphaera perkinsii. The sequence continues at coordinate 98,226 of PDIM01000054.1, read as the reverse complement.
GTATGACACCAATAGTGACATAGATGCACTTCGAAAAGACCTTGTAAAAATAGCTCATGCGAAGATCGACAGGGAACTTAAGAAAGGATATTTTGACTTCCAATTTACAGTAGAGGAGGTTAGAAAACTCAATAGTAAGATACCTGCAATTCAAACTTATTTTGAAAAGGTAATGGGAGGTATGAATGATACTGCCAAATGGTTTCGAGACGTCGCGGTTGGTGCAGGTGTTTCGAATATGGTCCAGCCTGCCCTAACTGCGTTGTTTGACACTTTAAGTCTCTTGTCGGACCTAAAAAAAATTAACTTCGGAATGGTTTCGAAAGTGGCAAAAAGTTGGATGGAAGTTAAGAAACAGGCACAAGGAGTCACAAACTTAATCAAAGCTTGTGATTTAATGTTCAAGAGCGTTAATGTTCTATCTAGTTCCTTAAAACATTCCCAAAGAACCCTCCCGAAATTAGAAGAAAAAGCTGCCATCATTGACAAATTTGTTTTGAGCTTCCATCAAGGCTCTTTTAAGGAGACTGTGACTAGGGAAACCATAAACGAATATCTCACTGCATACAAGGAGTATGCAAAACCGCACCAAGCTGATGGAATTGACCAGGCATATGCCCATGTTGTCACAGCCTTTGACACTATATGCACGTATGTTTCTGAAAGTATGATGGGCGGTGAAGCTAGCTTCTTCAAGCGATGCTTGGAAATATCCGGGGACATGTCTGTAGCGTCAGGAGTAAGAGACAAGATAAACAGACTTGCCAAAGCGAGAATGGAGAAAGTTCAACAAATTCTCAGCCAATACATCTATGTACAGGGCAGCAAAAATGTCTCTGATACTCTGGTAAACATACTCACTTCCCGTGATGATTATAAAGTTAACTATGAGCTTTCGAAAGGTATGTTGCATGCGAAGATGGCTTCTGTCAAGAGCCTGTATATGGGTCATATAAGGAAACTCTGCAATCTTAAAAAATACCACAACGGCGGTATTCCCGCCTCCGTGTGCTCGGGAATGAGTAGGTCCAGTTCTTTGTGGACCGTTGACGAAATTTTCGCTGCTCTCCACGCTATTGACAGGTCGCCCGATACTCCTTTCCATTCTGTCCACGACTACTGTCGGTATCTTCCAACGTATGCTAGTCCGGGGGAAGAATTTCCATTTATTGACTTTAATGAGCTACAGAAAACGAAAGAAACAACATTTAGAATACCACTAGATGAAAATTTCCTGAGGCGATATGGCTGGAGTTCTATTGCTAACGCATTAGCTAGGGGACAAAATGTTTTTGTTGAGAGTTTGAAGCTATATATTCCTTATCTTTATAATAAGTGTTCTCATGGAGTCAGCTACGTGGCAACTATTGAACCGCGATCATCATTCGTGACCCCAGATAAAGGGAAGACGAAGATTCTGTTCGAGGAGGCTGATGACCCTGCAAGCTTCCCCTTCCAGTATTCCAATGCTAACAAGCCTTTTTGTGGCTCCCAAAAAAAGCATCCCTTCCAGCCATGTCTTGGGAAAGATAGCGATTATTGGACAGATTCTCTTGCGTTTCCAGTGTGTGAACAGAGCCACGGAAAGATAAGGCGCTTCACCTTAGGAAAAAGCCCCCCACTGCCCTCAGTCTTCTCTGACTACAATCTGAAACTGATATTGGACAAACCGGAATGCCTTCAAGTTCCCACGGAGTCTGCCTCAGTCCTAGTACCCCTTAAAGACCACAAAGAAGTGTATTCTTTAGAGAATCGGTTGCTCGTGACTGCCTGCATGGACTTGCGAATTACTGGATCATATAGCAGTTCATACTCGAATTATGAACAAATGGACTTGGGAGGTATGCCGTCATCGTATAGCTGTAAAATATGTGACAAGGGCCACTTCCATAAAAGTGCAATGTCAGGAGCGAGTTGTATGAGGTGCCCGAAAGAAACTTACCAACCTCACAAAGGGATGTTTACCTGCTTTAAATGCGAAGGTGAAGGGAGGTATGTGTCCCCAGACGGGGCTGAATGCAAGTCCAAAAAATCTATTACACAATGAAGCGAAAACTCTTTGTCTTTTTCTTTTTTTACTGATATGACTGACTATAACAACTCATGAATTTATGACTACATCTTGAATAATAAATAAGCTCGATTGTATGAATAGTTGTTGGTTTCAGCTGAAAGTGAAAGAAGGAGAACGTCGTTGCGAAAAGGAACAAACGAAACAGACGCAAAACTTTTTGTGCCAAAGAAAAAAAAACATGTCCGCAAGGAGCGCGCGAGGGGCTCCCTGAAAATTGAGGGTACACAGCTTTCCCGGTTTACCATTTATCGATTGTGGTTTTGCTTTTTTGTTTTTGCTTTTGTTTTTTGTTTTGTATTATTGGGGAGTTGACGAGATTTGGAAGTGAACAAGAAAGAAAAGAGAAAGATTTCAGTAGAAGGAGAATCAAGAATGGTTGAGAGAGTACTCGTGACTGGAGCAACAGGCTTTATCGCCTCCCATATAGTCAAGAAGCTTCTTGAGCAGGGGAAGTACCAAGTGCGTGGTACGGTGCGTTCTCTGTCTAATCAAGGAAAAGGTTAAACCATTACAGGAGTTGGTGAGCTATCCCAAGTACCCTTTGGAGCTGGTGGAAGCTGATTTGCTTCAAGACAAGGGTTGGGAAGAGGCGGTGAGTGATTGTGATTATGTTTTGCATACTGCGACGCCGATTCTTGCCGCTGCCAAACCCGAGGATGCGGAGGAGACGCAGTTCAAACCAGCCGTAAATGGTACGATGCGCGTTTTGCGAGCATGTGCTGTAAATTATTCCAAAGTAAAGAGGGTTGTGTTGACTTCGTCCATTGCTGCCGTGTCTACAGGCCATACCAGCGCATCCGGACGGGAGTATAGTGAAAAGGATTGGGCAAATACGGATGCTATTATGAAATTTGGGTATGCACACGCAAAGACCGAAGCTGAAAGAGCGGGGTGGAATTTTGTTGAGGAAATTAAAAAAACGGGTTCTGGAAAGCATCCGTTTGAACTTGTTACAATCAACCCTTCGTTTGTGTTTGGTAAACTGGCTGGCTCGGTTGGTGTGACTGTGGACGTTATTCAAAGCATTTTTGCAGGTAAATATCCATTCACTGTTAAAATGGCGTTCCCCACCGTCGATGTGGAAGATGTGGCAGATGCGCACATCCGAGGGATGGAAGTGCCCGAAGCTGCCGGAAGAAGGTTTATTCTGTTCGCAGAAACCCTTTGGATGTCCGAAATCGCGGATATCCTGCGCGAAAAGTTTTCGAATATGGGATATAATTCCATGCCATCAACACCCCTGCCCTGGCTCGTATGCTGGACTCTGTCCTGGTTTAAAAAAGAACTAGCTTACCCTCTTGATAAGTGGGGAATTAAAAACACGTACGATAATGAGCCGTCTCGCACGATTCTCGGAATCAAATACAAACCCGTTTCCCAGTGTATCATAGAGACAGTTCATTCGCTTATTGAAAATGGAAAAATCGAAAAGACTGCTCAGTACAAGCCATGAAAGAATGAAAGAAAAGATGTTGTTAACAAGTCCTTTAGCATTCGACAATAAAAACGTTCTTGAGCTCCACTAGCTTTCATAAATAAAAAAGATCCCACCATTTATTTAGAACACTAAACTGGCAATTTCCTCTTCGATTTGGGTGACCTCTGATTCGTTTTTTCTACCAACACCACTCCTTTCACCGGTTGTCGTAGCATCGCGTATTTTTGAGCGCTCACTATTTACATCCGTGTTGCGACGAGCTTCTTGCATCGCGAGCTCTAAAGCATCTAAGGGGTGGCCATCTCCAAACGCGTATTCTTCTCCTTCATCTTCTTCGGCCTCGTTCATAGGGGTATAGTTAGACATAACCGGGGAGATAAATGAGCTTGATGGTGAATTTGACTTACTTGAACAGGGAACTGAAGGAACCCCATCAATCTTGATCGGGTTAGAAGTAGTAACTGAGGACAAAAACGGGAACTGATTCGAAGGGGAAGAAGACAGCGGGGAGAGGAGCTGTTGGGGTGCATTGATATGAGGAGCGCTTAGAGTACTGTCAAACTGATTAAGTACCGGCTGTTCATTTGCAAAAGAGCTTGAAGAAGGTCCTGGAATGTACTTCGACTCATTCAACTGCTGGTCGTCTGGCATTTCGTATACACAGTCTAGTCCAGTCATATCATTAGTTGCAGTCTTGAAAGGCCCAACACTTCTGGTTGTTGCCACATCGGTTGTAAGAGAATCAGCTCTCGCTGCTGCCGCGGCTGCAGCAGCACCTTGGGGAATCACTTCTATAGCTGAACAAAATGAGACACTTTTTGACTTTCTTCCTTTTCGACCCAAATTACCTTTCCCGCTTTTACTTCCCCCAAATAATGAATTACTGTACGAACTACCCTTTGAGAGGGATCTGCCTGTTCTCTTTGTGATTAAATTTCGATCATGACCGGACGCCCAAGAAGACGAAGAGCCAATTGATGAAGAAGACGAGCTCAACACCGGAGTCATATAACCATTAATCCCTACCCTTTTTACTTCATCGTCATTATTACTATTACAATTGTTATTCATACAATCCATCCCACCCAGGTCTTGCTGGTAATTCATCTTCTGCTGTTGCTCCAATGCCGCCCCCAATCCCATTCTCAGCATGCCCCCTTCAAAGTTTAAACTGTTACTACGACCACTCAGACCCGCTGCTGCTGCCGTTGAAGATGTCGTCGAAGAGCAAAATGGTCCCTGTTGTAGCTGTGCGTCTGTTACAGGACCGCCAATACTATTCCCACTACTATTTATATTATCATTAGTATTGCTATTGCACTGCTGTTTCAGAATTAAGCCAAAGGGAAGCGGGGATGAAGAAGCGGAGGAAGAGCAGCTTGCGATATATCGCTGCTGTGATGGACTAGCTGGGAAAGAATTACGAGTACGTGGTGCAGCGGAGGGAGAAGAAGAAGAAGGTGGAGGGGAGTAATAGTTTGCTTGATTCCCGCTATGAGCATGATTATGGAGATGAGTATTCTTGTCATAGGGTGTATACTGGTGATTATGCATGTGGATGTGGCTTTTGTGCGAGTTTGCTGTTCTTGGGGAGTTACCACCGCTACTAAGTTGGATACGTTGACTGATTCGAGTTTTGGCAGAGGGAGAGGAGGTTGAGCTGCCGTTTCGTAACACATCTTCCGCGGAAGAAGATACAGACGACATGATTTATGGCGTGTGTATTTTCTTTTCACTGCGTGAGTGAGTGTGTGTGTGTGTAAAGAGATTGTGAGAAAGAGAGAAAGAGATGAATACACTATTGTTATGGGTCTTTTTGATTAAATACAAAATCTGAAATTTTGAACGCCCAGTTCTCAATCAATACAACAGACAAAAAAAAAAAGAGATTTCTAAATCAAAATCTAAAAACGTATTTACCCTTCTTTTTTTCCTTTTGTTTTTTTTTCTACCAAACTATTCGCTGATTCTAATTTACAACTTTAAAAGGGCAAAAGAAAAAAAAAAAGAAAAAAAAAAAAAAAAAAAAAAAAAAAAAAAAAAAAAAAAAAAAAAAAAAAAAAAAAAAAAAAAGAAGAAGAAGAACAAACTGAGCAAGGAAAACCCAAATAAAAGCAAATTGAGAAAAAGAAACAAAAGAGGGATCGAGACTGCAGCAACTTGGTTGTGCAGAAAATACAAACTTTGCAGACTTTATGACATCATTACTTATCCAACCAGTCTCCACTCTCCATGCTGCAACTCGGGATCTTGGTGCAGTTTCCTTCAAGGGACACTAGAACTTGGTTTCCTTGTGTGAGTTTTATAGTTGCGGGCTGAAAACGTGAAAGGGAAAAAAAGAAAACTCGGGAAATCGTGTTGTACAAAACGGGACTGACAAAAACTTTGTAGTGATTTCATGAAATCTGATGAGTGAAACTTATAGTAAATAGTGTGCTGTGTGCATTGCATAGGTGTGAAGGTGTCAGGTGTGTGGTTTTGTATAGAGTGGTGGTCTTGTATGTGTACACAAAGTTGTGTACCACTGTGAACTATCCACTGCCACTGTGCTCATTTTGTGTATTTCTTATTTTTCTTTGTATAACTTTGTATTTTATGAGGAAAAATTGAAACATCAGGCAAAAAAGCGCCTAAAAAAAAAAAAAAAAAAAAAAAAAAATACAAAAAAAAAAAAAAAATCTTCAACTCAAAAAAATAAAAAACCAAAGTGAAAAAATGAAATGAAAATACAAAAAAACCATTCTGAAAAAAAAAAGCCAAAAAAATTTACTGAAAGAATTCACCAAATCAACCAATCACAGATCACCTCTCGTAATGCGACTATTTCCCTCCATAATTCCCTTCATATAGACACGTTTTTCCCTAATAAGGTGTAAATTTCTGACCCTCTATATCCGTGATGGACTAATATAGCTAATGTTGCTAGGAAACCGGCTTTTTTTGATTTTATTTTACTTTGTGCCAAAAAGTTTTTCTTTTTTTTTTCTTTTTATTTTAGTGAGTGAATGAAGGGTGTGTTTTCTTTTCTTTTTTTTATCCTTTGCTTTTTTTGTTTTTGATAAAATGAAAAAGTGCTTTGAAAAAAGACGGGTGCTTTTTTTGAAAGAGAATTGCTGCTTTGATTAGTGTGTTTGGAAGAGTAGAGCATATAAAGGGGGGGGGGAGTTGATTTTGTGAAGTAAAGGAAAGAGCGTACACATAGTAAGGGAGGAAGATTTGTTTTCGTCAAAAAGTTAATCTTTCACATATTCATTCAATCAATCATGTCGGCGGTTGATCAAGTTGATGTTGATCAAGCTAAGGCTTATTTAATGACCAAAAGTACAGTTTCGGGAACGAATTTGTAAGTATTTGGGACCAAGGAAGTAAAAATGAAAGAAAAGAACGTCCCTGAAAAGGAGTTTGATGCAAGACTTTGTTGGATTTTTGCTAATGAATGTAACCTTTGGAAACAAATTTAGGTATGATCATTTAAGCGATGTAGTTTTAAAGCTTTTGGAAGAGAAACCTGAGAATGCATGTGATGTATTTGAAGAATTGTCGTATGAAATTAAAAGATCTAGATATCTTTCGGAACAAGAGCCGGATGCATCGATCACTCAGGGAGAAACGCTTGAAGATAACGCTGATCAAGTGGCTAATGCTAATATGCAAAAATCTTTGTTTCTAACAATGGATCCTGATGATCCCGATGCGGAGGCCTATGATAATCCAGCCTTACCAGATGTTTTGAGCACCTTTTCTATGTTTCAGTCAGCTGGTGTCGGGCTTGGTAAAGCGGAATCCTTTAAATTGATGCTCGCTCTTAAAAAGCTCTGCGATACGGAGCCTTTACAGACAGTTCGCTTCTGGGGTAAAATGTTTGGTCTGAAAGGAAACTACTACATAGTAGAAGGGGAGTACAAAGAGGGGGAAGGTGAAGAGGAAGAAGAGGAAGAGCCAGAAGTTGAGGTGGAAGAGGAAAAACCAGAAGAGGAAGAAGGTGAAGAAGGTGAGAAAGATGTGTTGCCTGTTCCCCAAGTGAAACCAAAGGTAACGATTCCCAAGGAAACAAAGACAGGAGCAAACAAATACAACTACTGGGTCTGCAGTGAACGTAAGTGCCATGAGAAACTTTAAAAGAGGTCGTTTTCGGATTTTGGATTGTTGGGATGCTTACAGTTTTCTTCTTTGTTAATTTTATTTTTTGCACTGTATTTACTAGTCGGTCAGCCATGGATAAAGCTTCCCAATGTTACTCCTCAGCAGATTTGTGCAGCTAGACATATCACAAAGTTTCTTTATGGAAATCTAGAACATCAAATTGAGTCTTACCCCGAGTTTCCTGGAGTTGAAAAGAACTATTTGCGCGCACAAATTGCCCGAATTTCAGCCACATGTGATATTAGTCCCGCGGGATATTATGTATTTGAAGAAGGAGAAGATGGGGATGAGGACCTGGAAGGGCCAAAAGACGCATACATTGTGAATCCTGAATTTGGAGGATTTCCACCTCGAGAATTGACAAACCTGACCAACTGGGTGCATCATCAACAGTATATTCTACCCCAAGGAAGAACTGTGTGGTTTAATCCAGCACCTCCAAAGGAAGAAAGGGATGATGATGACGAAGAGGGTGAAGACGATCAGGAAGAGCCTGAGATTGAGCCAGAATCTGGCCCATCCCTCCTGGGGCCAGTTTCCGAAGACGAAGAACTTGAGGGTATCCCCGCCTGGTCGGCAAGGGTGTCTTCAAACTTTGCACCTCAGTTTTCTCCCGTACTTTTGAGGTCCCAGGCGTGGCCAGGAGCATGCGCAGTTGCGAATGGCCTTAAGTTTGCAAACATTTACATTGGATGGGGACAGAAATACGCTCCTAGTCAGTACACTCCCCTGGTCCTTCCGGCGGCCAACCCTGAATTTGAAGTCACTGAAGAGAGTGGTTGTAATGAGAGCGAAGATCCAACCGCTGAAGAAGAGAAGGCCCTCGAAGAGGCGAAGGCAGCCGCTGCAAGAGAGGCAGAAGGAAGCGAAAATGAAGAAGGTGGTGAAGAGGACGAGGAAGAAGAAGACGACTAAAGTATTAAACACTCCACAGGCCTACTTTCCCATTTAACTTACGCCCTTCCAATCTCAGTCGCAGCAAAAAGAAAACCACCTAAGAAAC
>PDIM01000054.1:75427-89463 GCA_002811675.1 Ichthyosporea sp. XGB-2017a | reverse complement strand
CAAAAAGTTTTTTTTTTTGGTTTTGGCACAATAACAATTTTTATTTTTGCTTTTGCATGTGGCTTTTTTTTTTTTTTGGTTTTTTTTTTTTTTTTTTTTGGCTTTTGTATTTGTTTTGTATTGACTAAAAGGGAGATTTTTTGGGATGGGGAAGAGGAAATCTTAAACATAAAGTCAAACAAGAAAAAAGAAAGAAAGAAATAGAAAAGAAGTCACCATGTCGAAAGAAGAAACTTCATCTAATGTGATCAAAACGATCATTAATGACATTATTCGAGAATGTGGAAGACATGGAGAGGTGAGTTGCAGAGAAAACAGAGAGGTCAAGATTAGAAATTGAAATGCAATCAAACAAAAGGCAAAGGGAAGAAATCGCGGCTTTTAATACTCAATTTTACTAATTCGGATTGTATTGTTGTTTGCTCTTCGTGCCCTACTGATTTTCTCTTCCACTGTAAAAGATTGTCGATGAAACACTTGCGAGTTTTATGGTCAAGTCAGTCGTTCTGGACCCTACTAATGGCTTTTCTGTGGAGCAGACGTTTAATAAAAATGACGTCCGCAAACTTATCCTCGCCTCGGTGCAGCGTTTGCTTGAGAAAAACTCTATAGGGTTAGATACAATCAAAATGCAAGCGTGCTTTGACACGCGATATGTAAATCAGGAGGAATTTCTCCAAGAGCATAGAAATGTCACCCAGAACAAGCTAAGTTCCGTTCTAAGGGAGATCACTGACTGTAGACCTCGAATCGTATCTGAGTTTGAAACTTGTTATAAGAAGATTGTCACTTATATTCTCCTCAAGAGCGGGGTTGGAGCACCTACAAATATGAATACAGTCAGGGAAACTTCAGCCGCGTTGGAATCTGTCTTTCCTCAGGTAAGGAGAACAGCACTCTGTGTGGTCCAAAAGTTTGTTTCACAAATGCTTATTTTTTCATTTTTGTTATTTTTAATAGTCTGAATTGGGAACGTTTGTAAGTCTTCCAAAGAAAGACAAAGAGACTCACTTAAAGGATTTGAGTCAACTTATCTCAGGGATTAGTTTGTTCAATAAGGAATGTGGTAAAGGGGGTGAAGGGATTGATAACATCCCCCCTTTTTTAAAGAGTGAATTAGACGGAATGGCTGAAAAGCTGACGAGGGAAGGCGCAGCCTTAAATGCTTTTGCAGAACAGATAGTTAAAGGGCTTGAAGAAATAGGTGAAGTAAAAGATCAGGACGACTTTTCAGAAAAATCCGTTCACCATAGGATCTTCACAGAGGCACTTATCAATGCCAGACAAAGTGGGGGGCTTTTTAAAGTTATTCTGGGTGATGTATTACGGGCACGGCAAACAGTTTCCAATTTAGAAAGCAAATTTCAAGGGCATATTGAAAGCCTAAAAGAGTCTGTCAAATCAAAAACAGCAGTACCAACTGAGCAGGTGTTTCCTCATTTTGCTGCGTTAGCTATGCTATGGTCCAATTTTCAAGATGAGATGTTCGTTATTTCACTAAGGGCGGATGTGATTGTCAAACTGCTTGGATTTACCAAGATGGCCAAGGGTCAAGGGGAAGGGAAGATGAAAGACGAAGATGTGTACACCACTGTGCAGGAGATGTGGAAGGAGGCTCAGGAGAGTGCTGAAAACAGCAGTGATGTTATTGATCTCACAGATAATATCGAAAGTGCAGCAGATATGAAATCTTCTTCATCTGCGAAGGATAAGATCGATCCAGAATCTGTGGCGCCTTTGCGAGTTATATTTCAAGAGAGCACCCCAAATTTCAGATCTCTGGTACTCCAGTTTAATGGATATTGTGCATGGACCTTGGCTGCAAGAGATAGGATGCTTCTTCCAGGGCGACCCTCCATTGGACTTGTTGAATTTCGAGAACAGTATTTTACCTTTATAAACAAGAAAGCAGCAATGGAATTTGCTAAAGATCCTGATGGCTACATTGGGCAGATTGTCAATTTGGCCAAACAAACCCCAGAATTAATTAATCTTTGCAATCTGCACTCTCATTTTGCGGCAATAACACCTTACCATTCGAGTCGTGGGGATACCAAGCTCAAAGTGCACAATGTCAGCAAACGAGACAATGGTATCCAAACAGAGATCCACCCAGTCGAGTCAAACCTTGTGAAGGATTATGATTGGAATGAATGGGAATTGCGACGCAAAGCCATAAAACTTGCCAATTTACGACAAAAGAAAACTATTTCAATGCAAACAAACCTTTCTCACTTCCGAAGAGAAAGCTTTACCCAACACTACGCACCGAAAGACCAGGCCGTTAATACCCGCAAGGACGGAAAGAGTAAAGTGCCTAAGCGTGCAAACTATATTGTTGGACTACGTGGGAAGAGTCAAAAAGCCGAAGTGGTTGATCTTACACTTAAATTTGAGCAGGATGTGATTCTAAGCTAAAGAAAAGAAAAGAAAAACAAAAAAAAACAAAAAACAAAAAACATGAAAACAAAACTTTTGCAAAATAAAAAAACACCAAAAAAAAAAAAAAAAAAAAAAAAAAAAAAAAAAAAAAAAAAAAAAAATTAAAAAAAAAAAAAAAAAAAAAAAAAAAAAAAAAAGAAAAAAAAAAAAAAAATGCCAAAAAAGAAAGAAAATGAAAATTAATAGCGAGCGCTGATTGGTCGAAATCTAATCCATAAGAATGCCGCCTTTTTGTTATGAAAAAACCGGTAGAAAAAAAAAATAAGTACAGCTGACTATGAATGTGGAGAAAAAATGAAAGTTTGGAAATTGTTTTTTTTGTTGAGAAATTGAGTTGGTTAGATTTGGAAAAGAAAGAAAGAAAAAAGGTAAAAAGGAGGAAGATAAGGAAAAGAAGAAGAAGAATCTTTTGTTGAGGTGATTTTGATATCGTGTGAATTTATAAGTAGATAAGTGATAGGCGGTTGATTTGATTTTGATGAGTCCTGTAGTAGCGTCGTCGATGGGGACGTATCCCCTCCACGAGGCAGTTGGGGAGAATGATCTGGAACGGATTGTGTGGCTTGTTATGGATTGTGGACTGGATATCGCGGAGAGGAATATGAATGGATCGTTGCCTGTGCACAAAGCAGTGGCAATGAATCGAGTGGATGCATTGCGATTACTACTGAAGTTAGGATGCCCTACGAACGTGCGAAATGCTTTTGGGTCTGTGTATCATCTGGCAGTGTCATTGAATCACGGGGATTGTCTGAGGGTTCTGCTGAGGCACACACGGGATCTGGGGCTGCTGTTAGATCGGGATAGTCTAGGGCGCTCCCTGGTGGAGATTGCGCTGTGCCAGGGGAGTGGGGATTGTATGCGAGTGCTGCTGCATCACGGAGTACCTGTGATGGACGATGTTTGGTTCACTCAATTGGAGATTACTCGTCGATGTGACCGAAAGACGCTGGAATGTGCAAAGATGTTAATTGATAACACTGGCATGGACTTAAACAGACCGTACGGTGTGTATCCATCCGTGGCTCATTATTTCTTTGTTACAATGCAATACGAATTGGTCAAGCATGCGCTTCGCCGGGAACTTGAAAAGAAGTCATCTACTCAAGAGGACGATAGGGTGGGCCCCACTAGGGAAGAGGGAAAGATAAGGTCTGTGGTAAATGATGGAAGTGGTATCAGGAGTGGAGAAAATGTACAAACGTCGACTAGTGTCTGTGACCAAGAGTTATGTTGTTGCGGAACATTATCTGCATCTTCTTTGTCGCTGGATAGCGAGAGTTTACAGTTGTATAAAGATGGTAATGGAGAGCTGATACCGGCAGTGTCATCACCTAATGAGTCCCTAGCCGACTCGTGTAGCTGTGCTACTTGCCCTGTTCTGCAGGATGTGCCTTATGGGGAAGAATGGGCAAAATTGGTGAACGGTAATGTTGATAGTGATGGATTTGACAGTTCTTGGGCTGTGGAAAAGGAACGTTATTGCTGTTTAGAGCGACAGAGGGACTGGACCCGATTGCAAAACGATAAAAATGGGCATTCAGATGGGGCTTCTCTTGATGATGCAAGTGCTGTAGTAGGGGACGGGCGGGGAGGTGCAGCTGAAAGGGCCAATAGAATTGCAACTATAGAGCGATCACGAAGGCTGCTTGTGAATAATCAACTTCATAACCCAGAGTCAATAGAAAATTTCGAAACAAATTCTTTGCTGAAGCTTCCACATAACGCTATACAAACTGCAGTAAGAAGTAGAGACCGGGATCTGGTTTCATTGCTCATTCGTGCCAATTACCCCGTTTCTCTCAAGCGCGATAAGATGGGAGTTCCTCCAGCCATTGCAAACAATTCCTGTGTAGTGGGGCTTAATAGCAGTCCCGCTGCGAATGAAAGGGCAAACTCGATTCCAGCTCAAAGGGAACATAGTCGACAAAACCGCCCAAGACGCTTATCTTCTTTTCAGTTGTCGCGTGATGGTGTACGCTTTATGCAAGCTGCCCGTGGGTCAAATGCATCATGGTCTTCTGAAGGAAGTAGTGATGATTACGCGATCGGGCCCCTACGAAGGACCCGTCGCATTTCTACTCTGTACACGGCAGGACTGGAGGAGGATGAAGATAGGGACATTGGCAATGGGATGGATATAGAAAGGAGTGAATCTTTTTCACTTTTGTCAAGAGCCGACTATCAGCATAGGTCATCCTTTATTCATGGGGGACACCCTTGTACATCAACCCTTAGTGCCAAAGACTCGCCGTATTACTGTGGTCACGATGGCTGGTTTTACATAAAGGACCCATGCTCCTTGGCCATTCAAAACGATGACTGGGAAATGCTGCACATATTGTTCTCAGAGGGACGTTGCGATGTCAATCAATTGTCAAATCACAAAACAGGTGATCGACTTTTGCATACTGCCATTCGTATGTGTGCAGCCAACTCGGCCATTTATCTTTACCTGTGTGGTGCAAATTTGGGTTTGAAAAATGAACTTGGGGAAACGGTCTTGAAGATGAAAGGGGCATTAACCGGGGATGCGACGGTAGCTTTGCTGAAAACGGCAATGACTTTGGACATTCTGAAATCATACAATAGCTCTCTCTTTAGCATGTGTCGACAGAATGTATTTAACGAGCTTAGCGACCTTAATTACGAAGATTTTAGGAAGTATATTGAAAAATCGTATCTTCCCAAGGATGTGAAAGATCGATTAATGTTTAAACAAGAAAAGTTATGCATGAAAAATGTCGTAAGTGAGGACTCGCCGTTCCAAATACAATAAAGCTATAACAACAAAAAAGCAGGTAGGCAAAAAATTTAAGTTGCTATTACAATTTTATTTTTATCAAGTCCTCAGAACCTGTAAGAGGGCATAGTATTTTAGGAAGACCAAACTCTTAATTTTCAGTTGCTGGTTGATAACTAATCGACATTGACGAGGGACCATTCGTAGAAATTTTTGAGTTTTCTGGGGATATTTTTGCTACATTCCCCGTTGGAATCGTGATGTTCATCACTTTAGTGGTTGATGCTTTTGAGCTTCCGCTATCTTGCAATGTCATTCCAGCTTTGTAGTGTGTGTTTTGGCCATTCGAAAAGAATGTTGTCGCGGAAATGGAAGATGAAGTGATCGCGCTCCCAGTATAGTCAACACAATCCCATGTAGACAACGACATGGAATTTTTTACTTCTGATATGGATGGTTTGTAAACTGGGCGTTTTGGGGGAGAAATTACGACTGGAGAAGGTGGCACCGATATTCCTGTTCTATTTTTTGAACTGGAACACGTTCTCGCTTGCCCTTTTTCATCCGTATGAATAGATGGCGATGGCGAAGGAATGTACTCTTTACTGGACAGGGGTCCAGCAATAGGGGTTGATAATTTTCTATCATAACCTGAAGTGAGTGGCGAACAGCCAGACGCTGAATTGGCAAGGGCAGATATATCAGCCGAGCGCTTCACATCTTCTGTTAACATCGTTCGAATTGAAGAAACAGATCTTTTTGAAGATTTCTGGTTCACCTGCGTTTCTTCCTTTGCGACCAAGTAATCATCTTGATCCTTTAAAGCAGAGGGCGAATTTGTCTGAGGTTGCTGATAAGAAGATGTGGTCGACATAGTATTTTTTGCTGATTTAAAAGAAGAGCTGGATCGGACTGTCGACAGTGTCGAGGGAGTTTGAGGACCCTGAGGAGACCCTTTAATGTTCGCCACATTTTTTACGTTGGGAGTGGCATTCGCCGGCTTCAAAAGAGTCTCCATTCGTTTCAATATACAGTCTGTAAAAGATACCAGACCTTCTTTTTTGCTATCATAAATTTCAATGTGAAGTTCAGGCTTGTTCTGTATTAATAAATTAATTTCGTCTAAAACATCTCTTGGGTTTTCATTCGCCCCTTTTCCTGAAGCAAAAATTGCATTGGCTACAGTTGAAAGGGCTTCATCGAAATCACTATTTTCTGTAAAAAAAGTGTTCTTTGAGGTTCCAGCTGATTTACCATCATCTGCCAAACCTGGCAACTTATCGCTTTGATGGGGTTCATTCTCAAGCTGACGCTTACGACAACTTTTGCTATCGGTGTGGTAGCTTTTTTCGGCTTTTGTTCTAGGAGAAATACTATTATACGGTACAGGTGGCTGTCTCATTCTGTCGCTTGTCTGTTCTGCACGAATTTGTTCTTCTTTGCTAGCCTTTTCTAGGAGCATTTGTCTCTGAAGCTCCGCACGCTTCTGTAATCGGGTTTCAGAATTCTTTGGTGGGCCCAGGTTTGGCCTGAGAGAAGCTGTGGATTTTGTCTGTTGTGGACTACTGAGCGTTGTAGAAGGTGATCTTCGTTTTCCTGAACCTCTACGATTTGGCATACGCGTTTGCACCACTCGCCCTGAAGCCTCAGGGCCATTCGTTCTATTGTTAAGCGGAGAACCAGATGATAGAGTAGCTGCTTCAATTCCAGAAACTTTTGCTACCGTCTTTTCAGACGCGGAACGATTAAACAACTTTAGAGTTTCATTTGTTAGTTTGCCAGGCGAAGATTCTTCAATATCATTTTTGGTCTCGTTACCAGTATGACAGGCATCCCCAGTCGACACTCTTCCTTTATCAGTAGCGTCACTGCGTTCAAGAGATGGGATTTTTACAGGACCATCACTAGATACTGTATTGCTGATATAAGCTTCCAGCCCTTTTTTTGCGCTAGACTTTAGGGAGTCTGCCCCCCTTTTTGAGTCATTTTCGGTTTCTCCGTCATCGTCATCAGAGCCGTAAGATGAGGCATCACTCATTTCATAGTTAAGTTCATTCTTTTGGCGTTTTGTAGCTTGATCGTGCAGTTCATTATCAATTATATTGATTACCATAGGAATGCGATTCGCCAAAGGATCACAATAGTCTAAAAGAGCATCTCCAAACTCGGTGCCAACCCTAAGGAGATCTTTTACAGAGAAATGCCCTCCTTCAAACGGCTTTGAGCTCCATCCAGCATATGAAATTTCCAAAGTGAAGCTATTAAGAATATCCATCTCGCGCCACATTACCACTCTGCCTGTGGCTTCTTTACACTTCTGCACGGCAAAGTTACAATCGGGATACGAAAACAGTTGATTCGAATTCCAACCAAACATTCGAGGAAACACCCGCTCGTGAAGTCTCCATGGGGAGGCCATTTGGCCGGAGTTCCGTTCACATCCATACATAAAAATATTGTGCTTCTTTGAGTGACCATGAAAATCACAATACAGTGTAACTTCCCGCGTCTGCCGCAATTTACGAATCATCTGCTTTGTATAAAATATCGTCGGGTGCTGGGTTCTCTGAGGGCGTGACCAGCAGCGGTTTAGATCGACTCCTGCTAAAGAACATCGTGTATTTCCTATAATTACACCATCTGGGTTCAACATAGGAACTATTTTAAAGATAAAATTTTCTCTTAAAATTTTTGCATCGGGGGAAGGCCCAACCAGGAATTCTATTAGACCTTTGACGCCCCATGATGCATTTGATTCCCCTGGATGCACTCTTCCCGTAATAACAATTCCTCGTCGCTCCTGAATTCGATTAGTGTCCGCGAATTGTGTAATCGTTAACAAGTCGCAGTTATTATTAGCTAAAGTGGTGCATAGAACTTTGTGCTTGATGTATTGACACTTGCTTTCGTCATTTAAAATTGAATGAATGTCCTGCTGCAGCTGTGAGTAAGTGTATGGATAACAATGAGCAAAGTAGCACGTGTCGTTGCTATGAGGAAACTTGACTGTGAAGGATAGTGTGTAGTAGCTGCGACCAGAACTAGTTGAAATTGCAGATGGAGACGAAGAGCACCCACCCCCCTGGCTGTCATTTGATGATTGGTAATTGGCTTGAGAGCCTTTGGAGCTAGTACTATAGGCCCCTCTGAGCGAGGAAGAAATGAATCCAAGATTTTTAGCTAGGGGGTCGCCCGTGCCATTTCCTTCGCCGCTATTTTGACCGATCGATGTTCGAGAATTGCATAATAGAGAATTATTTCCAGACTCTTTGTGTGGGCAAGGGGCGGAGTTGGGTCTTTTCACGTTGCTGTTGACTTTGTAGCCAGTATAAGGAAACCCAGATGAATTATGCAAAGCTTGATTAAGCAAACTGGAAGAGCTTTTCAAAGGAGAAGGTGATGGTGACGAAGTTGGGGTAGCAGAAATATTGTTTTGTGATGACGACTGAGAAGCAGAATTTACTTCGGTATCACTAGCTCCATCAAAGTTTTGTGATGACTTTGGCCTATTTAGAGGGTACATTAAATGAATAGAGTCTGGATCGTTACCGAAATTAACTAATGCCGAATAAGAAAGCCCATTGCGCTTATATTCAATATTGTTACCCACACGAGTCCACCCACCCACGTTTTTCTTACTTTTAAACTGGGATGAAAAAGAACATTCTTGTTGGCAGTTAGAGTCCATATTGTGATCATCCATGACTAAAGAACTATTCCCAATTTCCGAATACATGGCAGGCTTTAATCCACTATTATACAAACTTTCATTTTTGACATAGTTGATGATGTTAAATTTATACTCAATATTTGCCCGCATGTTTTTCACTCTGAAATAGAACCATTGCGTGCATGGCCTCTGAGTATTGATGTCTTGTTTCAATACCAAAGCATATTCAAAGCGACCAGTTTGAACAGCCTTCAGAAGATTTCCAGATTCAAAACGCGATTCGAATTGCAATGTGAGATCCCCTGGTCCTTTTAGTGTATACCAAGGTTTAATATCTTTGGTCGATGTGGAGGAAGACGAAACAAATGAAGATGCTCCGGACGCCCTACTCCCCTTTTTCAATGATGCCCCATTCTCGCAAATATAAACTACCCGTGGATACTTGTCCGTCAGGCCCAAATGCTCCCCTGATTCTTTGCACTCGCTTCGCTCGCTGGAGATTGAGCAAGAAGATGACGATAACTCATAATCAGAATGGTCTAAAAAGGACTTTTCTTCACACGAGTCAGATAAACGGAATTCTTCGAAAGCAGATGACATCCTTCCACGTTCACACCCTATAATCATGTTGGCAATCTTTTCATTTCGCAAAGATACATTCTGCTCGAAATCCGTAGCCGTTTCGGGAGAGTAATACTTTTCCCGGCCATCCCTTTGCAGACTCATTTTTGTCATGCAAATAAAATCGGGTGGATATGGCACTGTTTTGATATTGGCAGGCCACCGGGGAACAGATGGGGTATATCCTTTCCTCTGCATATACAGCGGGAGAGGATCTCGAAGACTCATTCTCGTAATGCCACAGGAATCTTCTTCTTTGATCCATTGCGTAGTTGACCATTTCAGCATTTCCTGTTGCTCTTTTTTTCTGGAAGCACTCTTTTCCACGGAAGAGGAGTTGGGGACCTGAGAAGCAGTTGAATTGAAGTTTGGGAAAGGGAATACCTCCTGTTGTTGCTGGTCGGGACGATAACCTGTGATACCCCAAGCGAGATTCTTCCCGTACATGGCCGTATTTCCCTGATGCATATTACTGTTTATGATTTTTCTTACAAGGGCGATGCTGGCATCAATTTCTGAAGCAGCGGATGTACCAGTATTATTATTATCATTATTGTTTTTGGCAGAATTCGGTGAAGAAGAAGAAGAAGATGATGATGCGGAAGAAGAAGACACAGAATGTGCTCCCGAAGAGAAAGTAGTAGAAGAAGAATTTTTCAAGGAACTTTCTGAATTACTATTCTTAGTATTTTTACAAATATCAGGAGTTGTTGTTGTTGGTTTGGGAGAATGTGGAGTCCTTTGAGAATGAGCACTAGCAGACTTGGACAATGCACGGACTCGATGTGGGGCCAATAGGACCTGCTGTTGCTGCTGTTGCTGCTGTTGCTGTAGACAGGACTTTCTTCCTCCTCCTCCTTGTTGTCCTGCACCCCCTGGTTCGTCCCCTATACAAGGGCGAGTCATTGTTTAGAATTTAGATATTTGCTAAATGTCAGGAAGAGTTGGGAAAAGAGGGGGATTTTAGTGAGAAGGAAAAGGATAACAAAGGAGAGTGTTCAAAGAGGGGGGAATGCCAAAAAAGTCTTTTTGTAAAAAACAAGGTCAATAAGATGAATTTCCTTTCCTTGATTCTCCTTTTTCTTGAAAATCTGCAACAAACTTTTGAGATCAAATAAACTTTACTTTAAGGTCCTTTTTGCTTTTTTATTTTTTGTTTTTATCGTTTGTTTTTTTCTTCTTTTTCCTTTTTACCTTTCCCTTTAAAAAATCTCTTTTCTGAAACTTTATTTATTTTTCCAAGTTTGCACGTGGGACGATTTTGGCACTAAAATTAGAAAAAAAAAAGGCTCCAAATATAGAAATGTCATTTTTTTTCCATCGCCCATTATTATTTTTTTTTTTTTTGCACAAAGTTTTTCTTTTGAATTTTTTTGTTTTTTTAAGTACAACAAAAGAGAAAAATTAAAAGAGAGAGAAAGTGAGGTAGAATAGAAAGAGAGAGAGAGAGATGAGATGAGAGAGAGGTGGAGGGAATAAGAAAACTGAAAAAGGGGGATCATAAACAAAAAAAGAAGAGTAGATCGAGATAGCAAAAAGAAAACAAAGACAAAACAAAGGGAGAGAGAGAGAGGGAAAGGGATAAAGAGAATTAATCCATTTGATCTTTCTTGATTTCTCATTTTGTTTTTCTTTGCGTTTCTGTTTCTGTTTCTGTTTCTTTCTTTCTTTCTTTGTACAATGAGTGCGAGAAGTGGGGGGGGAGGAGGAGGGAGTGGTCCCTCTCCCCAAGCCACTCTCGACGCGGCACTAAAGAAGAACCCTGAAAATAATACAAAGAATCCTTCATCCCACCAACAGCAGCGGAATTCCTCATTGACAAAGTCTACTTCCCTGCAACATGAGCAGCACCAGCAGAGGCAATTATCGCGCCAGCATAGCGGGGGGGGGAGAGGTAGAACGCTAGCCAAAGCACCCTCTTTCTCCTCGTCTATTGATTCTTCCAAACTTGGGGTGAATCCTGCCGTGGCTGTGCCCAAAACAACCACCACCACAACAACCGCTTTGAGTAGAAGGTCATCTTTGGACAGGGGCAAGCCATTAAGGGAAATTGGACTGGCCCTCAACGAGTCGCCATCCTCTTCTTCTTCTGTCACTACAGCTGGTATTCCTTGTGCTACTGTTAAAAACTCTACTACAAATTCTATATCTACCACGACGGGGACTTTGGCAGGGGATGACAGAAATGGGAGTGGGAAAACCAGTGGGGGCACCCTCGCTGTCACTAGTACTGCTACGACTACTAATTCTATATCTTTGGCTTCGTCCGGAGGTGGTGGGGAGTCCTCTTTGTACAGGGTAAAGGAGGATGGGGAAGCTGCAGCTGACAGTGAAGGGAATGGGAAGGTGCTTGTGTTGGACGAGGTAAAGGTTCCGGTGCAGTTGAAGCATCCTTTGAGGACGAGGAAGGAGGTAACACAATCGATCTCTTCTTCAAAAGAGGGGCTTGAAGATGATAAGCTGCGAGCCCCTATGCGCAGCAGCGGGAAAGGGCCAATAACTGGGGCGAATGAGTTTAGTTGGACGTTTACAGGGTTGTGCGCGTCTTTGGAACTGTTGTGTTTGCGTGGGGCTGTGTATAGTAAAGGGAGTGAAGATGAATCAAAGTCGTTATTGCTGCGCTCTACAGATAGCGTGGAGTGCTATCGCTTTTCAATAGAGGAGCAGATGCAGATCGACACAATGCGGAAGGAAATTTATGGTTTGTTACGGGCGGGGCCTAGTCCATTGAACTCACTTCAAGACTACTTAAGGAGTATGTCCTTACACAAGATGTTTCCTCATATTATGAATTTAGAGGTGGATGAGGACGCACATCCCGTGGATCCCTCTCGTCTTACCAGAAGTCAGTCATCTGAACCACATCCTATTGGAGGTCGAATGCCTGGAGGTGGAAGGGCTCGAGGGAGGACCATATCAGAAGTACAGCAGCCCGAGGCTTTTATTGTGCACGCTTCCGCCAACGTGAAACACAATAAGACTACTGGGAATGCCCTGATGAAGTCGCTGGGTACAAATGCAGACTTAACATTTCTCCCATCCGGAGTGGAAGGGAATAAAAAGGGAAAGGGGGGTGATGGGGGGAGTGAGAGCGATGATTCGGATAAATTAATACCAGATGACGAGCATAAGTACAAGAAGGCACCATTGAAAGGTAAACAGGCGAGAAGCCCTCGGACAGTCAGTGATTATTTCAAACAAATGGCTGCTTTGCATAATATATACGCCATGTCGAAACAGTTGCAAAGAGATGCGAATGAGGCCAGACATCACAAGTATTTCGCATATCAAATGGCGCTTTATTACCAGATGATGGGTCAGGTAAGTTAATTTCTACTCAGTTATGATACTTTTTTCAAATTATGAGGCAAGATGCTGTATATTAAGCTTTTCTTTTGCGTTATTTCACTGCATCCGTGCCTTGACGTTTATCATTCATTACAGGTTGGTTCTCCAACTGCACAGTTTAAGAGCTCCATTGAAGAGCATTTTGATGAAATCAAAGCAAGCACCAGTATATCCGTCAAGTACAAAACAGATAAGCCACCGGTCCCTCGACTTGACCCCGCACAGGTAAGTGAATTGAGCGTCAAATGGTTGATTTGGTTTGAACCAAAATTAATGGCTCTAACCCAATTCTTGGTTGTAATCTTCCAATGATTAATGGCCATTCGTTAGGTTGCGTGGGTAAACAACATCACAACCCGAGTTATGAACGGTGTTCAGGAATATCCCACCGAGCTCGTTGCCTTGTACAATAAGATTAAACGATTTTTAGACGTCTACAAAAGATAACAAAAGCAAAGCAAAACATAACTAAAAAAGTAAAGAAAAGGCAAGGGAAAAGAAGTTGTTCAACAGAAAATACTTTTGTCCTTTGTTTTTGCTGTTAGTTAAATAAAAATGAGCCTTTTGATTCTTGGAAGGACAATCTCAATGGAAACATAACAGGCCAAACCAAAAACAAGAAACTCGACACACCTCTCATTGAGATTACTCGCTGCTCTGTCCCACTTTGAGCAGGTAATCCTCATCAAATGGTGCGAGTCGCCGCGGTTGCTTGAGCCTGTCCATATCATAAGAAGAGGGCCAATGATATAATACTTGATCATCCCAGTAGATGTTGCATAAATGTAAAAGCTCATAATCGTGGAGTAGACGGCCATACGAATGGGCGCGGAGAGCATGAAAAGGAAGACCATGCTGGACCAGTCCAGGATGAAGCACAGCAGGGCCCACAGTTGGAGATTCATCACCAGAAGGGGGAGGGAGTGTGTTGTATGGCGGAGGCATTGTGCGAGGAAGTTGTCCTTAGTGATGGCTTTGAGAAAGGCTTTTGGAATTCTGTATGGGGAGGTGAAGAGGGCTGTGATTGGGCGGGGTGTTGTTGTTATTGAGTGTGTGGTGCGGAAGAGGATGCAGAGGGTGGCCTGGAGGAAGATTGCTGCGAGGGAGTAGTAGATGACTCGACGAATAACGAATCTAATCATTTTGGGTTTGTTGGTTGGTTTTTTATTTTTTTATTTTTGTCTATTAATCTTAATTTTTTTTTTTTGATTA
>PDIM01000054.1:26135-36283 GCA_002811675.1 Ichthyosporea sp. XGB-2017a | reverse complement strand
AAAAAAAAAAAAAAAAAAACAAAAAAAAAAATTTTTTTTTGTATGAAAAAAAAAAAAAACAGTTTCAAAAG
Source organism: Ichthyosporea sp. XGB-2017a (assembly GCA_002811675.1). Lineage (NCBI taxonomy): Eukaryota > Ichthyosporea > Dermocystida > Chromosphaera > Chromosphaera perkinsii. Next base: position 36,212 of record PDIM01000054.1, on the reverse strand, counting down.
AAATTTAGAAAACGGGTCCTTTTCTTTTTTTCTATGGGATTTTTCTATTGAATTTTGTACCTAAAATATTTCCCTATAAATTTCCCGTAAAATTCCCACCATAGTCTCTGAAATATTTTATTTCTTTGATTTTTTTTCGAGAATTTTCTCATTTGATTTTTGGATTTTTATTTTTTTTTTGGTTTTCTGTTGTCTTCAATTTAAAAAGTTCTTCTTTTTGGTTTTGGTTTTGGTTTGCAGAGTCTTTCTCTGTTATTGGTAGTGACGTTATGCAAATTGCAACCCCTCAGACATGACTAGTGTTTCTAGTTCATAACGGGAAAGAGGGGCTCGTGTAAGGGATACATTTCGTCAATCTGGGCATTGTACTCCTCAGCTTCTGTATTGAGGGTGCGTAGATACTCCTCCACAAAGGTCTCCATATGGGGATGCATAGAGAGGCGCTCGCCGTCAAAAGACACGTACTGGGACCCATTGAAGAAGAAGCCTTCTGGGAGGGGCGCGGCCATATGTTTCTTTTGGAGGGTTTGGAGTTCCTTATTTGTCACATCGCCGCGGGACCTGATACGGCGTTTCTTGGGCAAAGGCTTTTGGCATTTGCTGAGCCACTTTTTGCATTCGTTTTCTGTTATGGCAGAGTCTCCCACAAAAATGACAGTGTTGGGTGGTGAAAGGGTCGCTGAAGCGGAAGACGACTTCTTTTTCTTGGTTGCTGTAGTATCGGTTGTGCCAGTATGATGAATTGTGTACACTCGATTGGCACGGTTAAACTGCACCTCAACCTCCTCCCATGACGATGACTGGGAGGATTTTGATGGGTTATTCTCGGTCAAGATACGCACTTTTCCCTTCAACCGATGCACGAACCCCTTCTCTCTGCTTGATGCGGATGACATTGGGGATGCACTGGAGAAGGAAGTGCTCATCAGAGACTTGAGCTGTTGGGTCAGGAAGGTCTTGTCTAGTGGAGCGGAAAACTGAAGCATAACTGTGGAAAAGGGATTCACAATGGGAGATGGGTGGTACACCTGATCAACGCTGTTCCAGCCTGCATGCAGCCAGAGTCGCTGCATCACCATGGGACTAGAATTGAACAGCTCCGTGCTCAGAATGGTATCAAAATCTGCAGTGTTTGCCAGGAGATAGTTGTTTTTAGTGCGGATAAAGTTTACCTGTGGATTGCAATGTTTGATCAAGGACAACACAGGGGCAAGTTTTGCTTGGGATACACTGCTATTCATTTCACATTTTGTGAATATCACTGAGCTGGTAAAACCACTGCAACATTGCTCCAGAGCGGCTGGGTAGACCATCCTGTCCTTCACAAACACAAGAGATGGATCTACACACGCGTTTATGGCCCCAATATAAAAGTGGGACCGGATATCAACATCCGGATGATTCACAATACAACGGCACACCTCAACCACATCTGCATATCCCGGTGTGATTATAACTGCCCTTGTCTGCTTCTTTTTTGCTTGCTCCTCGGAGGAAGCCACACTCTTCGAAACACTTTTCCAGATGGAGGATAGGGCCTTTTGAGTCTTTTCCGGGTTAAATTCCATTCCACTTTCAATAGACTGCTCTACCACAATCCATTTAGTATTCTCGGTAGATACATTTACAATGGACGACAATAAGCGCGATTTTCCGCTGCCCGGGAGACCTGTTATGATTGTGACAGGAATAGAACATCCAGTCGACTCTGACTCTCCCCCCGAATCTTTCGTATAGCTGCTTTCGTTGCTACCATTGTCATCCAACACTTGCGAAATAGAATCCCAACTGCATTGAGGGATCTTTGGAAGATGTGAATGCGCATCATTGATTTCCAAAATGGATAGAGTTCTTTGCAGGCCTGCGATGTGGGGTAACTTTTTATCAGTAGAGGTGTGCATTTCCCAATTCACGTTACTGCTACTACCAGATAGATCGCGAAGACTATTGCTGTGAGCAGGAGTGTCGGAGCCGCCTGCAATTAGCTGGTGATAGGATCTTAATTGACTGTACTGGCTCTTCACATCTGCAGGAAGGCTCGAAAATTCAACTGACGACACCTTTTCTTCAATATCCGACTTTTTCCACTTTGTAAGGATTTCACGAGTGAAGGATCGCTTGCCTTTTGATTTGGGAAGCATACACAAGCTAATGTGATAATCACCGCGTGATTGATAGGCGACAGGGAGCTGCATTTCATCACTAAGTTTCAAGGTGAGAAGGCCGAAATCATCTTGGTTTTCACCAGCGCACCACATAATCTCTTTTACAACACCGCCTTTACTTTCTTTTGACAGTTCAATCAAGGGAAGGAGCAAAAATCCTGACCGTTTATCTTCCAATACAATTGCCCGTTCATATACACAAAGATGACAATTTGTAACATTAATAGACGAGCGACTAGTTCCCATACTGTCAACAGCAAAGGGCTGCGTCACTACATTGCACCGCTCATCTTCAAAAAGAACTTTCCCGAAGAGTTTATGTGTGTCTGTTGCAGACTTCGTACTTGTTGCTATTGCATGTTTAGATGATAAAGCCATGTTTTCTGCACTCACGGATAGCTTGGACAAGAGCTTTTCCGCTGGAAAGAGTTCCAACTTAAGACCTTCATTGATGGACTGCTCTGCCTGCTTGAAGTTCGTCCAAGATACGAAAACAGGAACACTTCCGGTTAGCAAAATCACGTTGCTGTAAAGTTCGTCACTCTGGGATAAGCCATCTAGACACTCAACCCGTGAATCAAGAAAAGTTTCTCCAAATACCAGACCACCAAGTGTGTGACTAGGATCGCAGATGCTTGGAATATTCAATACAGCAAACCGTATATACTTTACGGCTTGGATGGCTTTTCCTGGCATCATAGTTACTTGTACCCCCCGGGCGTTATAGCTAGTCAATGAAAACTCCACACAATCCGGAGAAAAGTCAAAACTGGGGGGAAGAAGTTTGTCCGTGATAAGAGACTTGAATCGACGCAATATGAACTGGTTAATTTCGTAATTATCAGACAGAGTCTTCGCGAAATGAGAAATAGTTTCATTAACGCACTGCACCATGATTGTATAAATCCCTTTCAACTGTAATGCATTCTTAACGTTCATTTCTTCTTTTTGGCTTCGCAAAATAATTCTCAAATTCATAGCCTGATTTTGATCCTCAATTAAATCCGCCACTTGCATCATTTGGGGGCCACCCAGATAGGCTGGTGGAAAAAAATAGGATCTAGCACACCTTAACGGACCTTTGGGCTCTGAGGCCTCACAAGTCATATGGACAGCTGGTCGCTTCTCGTTCCCTCCATCTCCTCCAGCCGTGGAAATAACTGCATCAGTGCTGTATGCAGATCCATCGGGACGCAAGATATCTGCATTCATTTTCTTGCTGGTTTGCGCGCCAAAAAATAAACGAGGCACTCCATGAGAAAAGTTTCGATTATTCTCCACGCGGAAACCAAGTTGACCATAGCGAAAATAACTGAAAAGCGGCTCCGCAGCTTTGATCTGTGACAGAGAATCTAATTCAGCGGTCGTCGCAGCGATATCCACATTAGTCAGCATGGAATTCCAATGAAACTCAAACTTGGAGAGGGACTTTTTAACGGTGTACCTGAGGTCTTCTGCGTCCATGACTGAATAAATTTCTCTCTCTACCATTGATGAAGCATTCACTACTCGGTGAGACATTGTAAAGAAGCCCTCGCCTCCAAAGTCTTCCAACGCATAGGCCTGAATCAAAGGCCAAGTCTCCACATTGAAAGGGTCAGCATCATTCTTTGTAGGTGGGTGTGGGGCATTGATGTTACTCTTCGCGGAGGTCAAATGGCGACGAATATGTTCACCGCCGCTGTTTCCATTATCAGTCACTGGGTCATTATCATCACCCATGCACATTGCCAGCACGGAGCAGCCCTGAATCATCCTAACAAAGCTGCGAATCTTGTACTCCTCGGCGAATTCCGGGTCGGCGTCGTACTTATCCGCGGGCAGACAGTACACGGTGCAGTTTCGCCAGAGGGAGAAGTAAGGGAGAAGTGCATCGTAGTTCTTTGGGTTACAATACAGACTCACACGGTCTGGATGAACCACCAACACGACATCATCCAAATTATCCTCTCTATCCGCATCCTCAAACGAATAGTGATTAATATAATCCCCGCTTCGACCCATAAACAAATAGTTAATAAGGCCCCGGGATCCACAATTATAGTTCCCATCCACCCCAGGAATGGCCAGCAGAGCGTCAGGGATCCCTCCGCTCCCCTCCTCATCCTTCTGTCTCGATTGTTGCCTGCGGGATCGCCCAGCAAGGAGTCCAGTGGGCTGCCCAATCACCTTTTGCAGTTTCCTGAGTCTCTGCATGGCTGCCTGAGGGGAGAACCCCCCATTGGGTGCATTATTGGAGGAGGAAGGGCCATCAACTAGCCCCACTCCTCCTCCTCCTCCTCCACTGTTCCTGTTGGACCCCTCCCCCAGGTGCAATTTGTAGCTACTGGCTAATTTGTGTCCATTCACAACCATACTTCCCAAACTAGCTACTACTTCTTCCTACCTCTTTGCTATGTTGCCGCTTGCTTTTTTGTTTCTTTTCTCTTTTTTTTTTAAAAAAAAAAAAAAAAGGCAATCTGTTCTTTCTTTCTTTCTTAATTTGATTTGCTTCTGCTTTTTGTTGGCTGAAAAAAGAAATAAAATAACAAACAAAAGAAGGGAAAAGTAGTTTAAACGGAAAAAATGAAAAACAGCAAACCACAAAAGAAAAAAAAAACCAAAAAAGTAAAATTAAAACCGCAGTTTGAAAAAAAAAAAAAATAAAATTAAAACCGCAGTTTAAAAAAAAAAAAAAAAAAAGGACTTGTTTTTCATACAAAACTTCAGGAATTTTATTTATTTATCCCTGTTATTTATTTTTTTGCACCCCTGTTTTTTCCAGCGGAGTGTAAAGTAGCAAAAGAGAAAAATCGTTGGCTTATTTTCGGACGCGAACATGTACAATCGAACATCATCACGGCACCAATAACACAATAAGATGACACGATGACAGGATTATAACTGCATCTCTCTTCTCCTCTTGTCTCTTCTGCCGGTTTTTATCACGCCATTCAAAGTTGCGTCTTGTTTTTCTTTCTTGCTTTTGTTCCTTAGACAGCAACACTCTTTTACTTTTACATTCTTTAGACTTTCTGTGCGTCTCATAGTATGCTCTATTCCTAACTTTTCTTTTCATCTTCAGCTCTCTTTTCCCCTCCTCCTCCAGTCTCTGCGAATCCTCCTCCAGTCTCCTCAAATACTCCTCCTTCCGTGCTTCGTAAGCTGCGTGATTATGAGCTTTTTTTTTTTCCTTCTCCGCTCCTCTGTTTTTCTCGCCCGCCTCTTCTCTAATCGCATTTGTTCCTCCAAACCCTTAGACTGCTCCTCCATTCTTTACTTTCTTCAAATTTTCGATTCTCTTCTAGGCTGTTTCAATACTCTTCAAAGTTGTATGTTGTCCAGTGTACGCATCTGCCTACCTTTTCTTCTTCAATGGCAAATCAACAATGATCATGAGAATCCCACATACAAATCAACATAATGGAGTCATGGGGATACTCTTCATATCAATAAACTCTATTAAGTAGGACACATCCAGTCACTAGAGTATCCCCCAGCACCTTGAGTTGGTTCCATTCCAGCTCTAGAGTGCCCCAGCTGTCAGCCCCTTCTCTTCACCCCTGGTTCAAAATTTGGCACAAATTATGATTTCTTTTTCATTATTATTTTTCTAGTTTTATTTTTTTTTAGTTGTTATTTAAATGTTTCGACTATTTGCTGTGGTCTCTGTCCTCTAGGATCTATAGCTCTATCCCCTCCCTCCTTGCCGTATGGATGAACACTGACCCGGGAGAGGGACTGGAAGGGGAGAAGGGAGGGAGGAGTGTTCGACTGGCGGGCTAAAGTGGAGAGTATCTCTCTTTGTCTTAATAAGATGATGTCAGTTATAATCGTGTAATCTTATTGTGTTATTGGTGCCGTGATGATGATCGATTGTAGATGATCCCGGGGGCAGGGTGCAAGGGCTACTCAGAAAGAGCTTAGTAACACTAGCGAACCACCCAGCCAGTCGATCAAGTCACTTCTTAAAACTGTTTCAAGTCTGAATCAAAAGGAATTGTTCAGTGTTGCTATCTATGGCACTCCCTGCTTCTGCTTGTTGTTTTGATTTGCGTATACAAAACAGTTGAAGAGTCCCTCTTTTCTCTTCAATTAAGTCGCCTTTATTTTCCTCTCCCTGCGTCTCTGGACTTCTATCAGAATTCACCAACCCCCCCACAAAAACTAAAAAACAAAATAAAGCCTTCTTCGTCCAGTGATTCGCACACAGAGAATAACTAATCCCCCCTCCACCCTCCTTCACTTAATGGTACTTTTACCACAGAATTCACATGATCACACCTGTTAATTGTTTAAACAGGAAGGGGGGAGGGAGGGGCAACCAGTTGTAAGGATTCCGATCAACAAACCCAGTTTAAAGTTGGAATCCCTAACAGTCTTCAAAGAGTACAACACTTTGGTCTCTGTGTCTCTCCGCCTCTCAAAAGGGCTAAGTCAAACTGTTGAGAAATTGCATCTACGAAGTATTCACATTTACACCTGTGATTTCCCTCCTTTCCTCATCACTCAGTCCACATCGGGATAGAACATCCACAAGAAAGTCTGTCTTGTTCTCACAATAGGCATTAATGTCATCACTGTACTTCTCCACCAGCTGCTGCTTCAGTGCCCCATACGCCTCCCTGTCTGCCTCATTCTCACGAAGATGGTCTCGGATCATGATGTGGTTCCTCAAAGCAAGACACCCATCAACGCACGCGTACAAGTTGTGTCTCATTATAGGAGTACTTCCTGTGTATTTAAACGCAAAACGTTCTGGGATCCCTTGATCCCCATTATAAGCATATCCAATCTTCTCAAGCCCCTGCTTTATTTCTTCTAGATCTTCTGATTTCCCACTGAAGACTATATCTATATCAATCACGGGTTTGGCGGCGAGACCCGGCACAGACGTACTCCCCACATGTTCGATCCCAATAGCATATGGACCAACCACTGGCCACAGACGGTCCTTTATCCCCAAATAAGCCTGCGCCCATTCCGGATTATAACACTCCACACGCACAACAGTCGACATTTGAAAACCAAAGGCATAGGGACGACTCAATTCACTCTGAGGATTTTGGATTTAAATCGGTTTAGATACAGCACAAACCGTCACAAGTTATGAAGTTGGCATAATGAACGAGTGCTTCCCAAACCCTTTATACCTCACAAAGTTACCTCACATGGGAGAGAGAGTTTCTGATATGGAACAGTACAGTGAAGTACTGGCTTACCTGCCTGACAATTAGCCAAGCAAGCGGAGAAGGTGCAAGAGATGGTGACCCACTGTGAGACGAGCGAAGGACGACTCTTTCAGATCTTTTTGTCTTTTTATTTATAATCGAGGGGCTTGGGTAGGGCTTAGATTCGATCTAAAGAAGTCATTCGACAATTGGGTGTGCAGGGCGAAATGTCTTTTGACCAAAGAGAGGGTTCCACAGCAACAGGATATACAAGACAAGCCCCCATTCTCTTTAAAAATAATGTATAGAAAAACAAAAGTTGACTGGTAGAAATAGTCTCCTAAAGCTTCTACTTAATTACTTACTACCGGTGGGCTGGGGCTGGTTCAGTTTCTGGTTTGTATTGTTGTATATCTCAGAAGAGGAGGTTGATGAAGCACTGGCCAAGGGAATGTTACTGATAGAAGAGGTATTGGAGTGCGAAGGAATAACCAGAGGGGGAGTGGGTGTATCTGCGTCGTTGTGACGAGGACGAGGAATGAGGTGAGGATGAAGGTGATGGATGGTCTTGTGATTGGTGCTCTTATTGTCGCTGTCACTGCGGACGTTATCAGGGGAGCCTGTTGAGGTTGTGACTGCCTTATAGTACGCTAATTTCTCCCCATAGATATCACTGGCAGAATTGGCATTACTTATTGTCTTATTATTGACTGGCTGTAAATCAATGGTAGATACAATCGCTTTATCATTGCGAGGGTGGGGATTTTCGTTGGCTTGGCTCATATTTCCGTAGCTTTCTGTGGGGCTTTGCCCTTGTTTCTTCTCATCTTGAGTCGATGAAGGTGACTTGGATCCCTTGCTGGGGGTGGACGAAGGAAGCCGGTCTCCGAAAAGAGGTATCTTTTTACTGTGGTTCTTTTTCTTCAGCAATTTTGGTTGCAGACTATGGGTGGCATCGCACTGGATTTTGGTGGCTTTCCTCGGTAGTCCAAATACAGACTTTTTCTTTAACTCAGCCTTAAATGCATTCGAGGCGCCTAGGCTTGACGAAGTAATGTTGAGTGAGGAGGAGCTCCCATGCCGGGAAGAAAGAGTCGAGCTGGATGGGGAGACGAGACTGGGAATCTTTCTATGGCTATTCCTTTGATGTTCTTGAAAATCGCCGTGCTTAAAAAAGGTGCTTGTTTCGACTTCCAGGGGCTCCGTAGTCTCAATAATGCGTAAATCCGACATAGAACCTGCCGCAGACGATGACTGGGTGGACTCTGAAGAGTCCATTTGAATCCTAGAAAGCGCTCGCAAAGCTAGGTACTTATCAGCCCCACACGCAATCGCCTTCTGCAGGCAAGACTGAGCATCTTTGACCTGCTGTTTCAGTGCATATAGTAGTCCCAAATTGTACCAAACCTCCCCCATACGATTATCTAAACGAAGGGCGTTGCTATAAGCTTCCAAAGTCATTTTCGAATAATAATCTTGCTCCGCTGGATTATCTACGCATCGCTTACTCACTTCAAAGCACATGGTACCGTAGGAGCACCAAAACAATGGGTTGCTCTCGTCTGCAGAGATTGCTCGATGGTACGCCTCGTACGCCTCATCAAATACCCCATGTGCACAGAAAACCCGTCCGAGGAGATACCAGGCCAGTGATAACCCCCGCCCCCTCTTGTGACGTGTGTCTTGTCCCTCAAAGCAGGGCACAGACCGGCGAAGTAGGCAAATGCTAAGATGGTATTGTTCTATATCGGAGTATTCCTGAAATGACGCGGTATGGAAGAGCCATCCTAAATGGCAGAGAACGCGAGGTAGATGCATCTCTACAGGACTAACACTTGTATTCACATGGACATTTCCACTGGACTGTATTTGCCGCAGAAGTCCCTCTATAATTCCTCTGTTGATCTGAAGGGCATCAAGGTAGTACTTCAATGCTTCGCTGCGATGCCCCGATCGTTCCTTTACCAGTCCCATTTCTGAATGAAGTTCGTCAAGGGTGACACCTTCCGGAAAGTAGGGGCAGCACAAAGCGGGCCTCAGTCCCTTTCCAACCTCTTTAAATGCAAAATATTTTTCTAAAAGATACTGAAAGCACTTCTCTGCCTCTTTAAATCTCTCCACATTAGTCAAGACAACCCCAAGATGAAAATAGATATCATCCCTCCTCTCCTTCCTCCTTTTAGTTGCCTGATTCTTGACCTCTGGCCCATTATCCTCCGCATTTTCCTCGGGCCAGGCAAGGACCTGAATAAACGTCTCTGCAGCGAGATGATACTCGTGATGGTACTGGTACATCACCCCCATACAGTACCAAAACTCCCCATCCCGGGCGTTCTTCAGCTCAGCCAGGCCCCGGTTCAAACAGGTAGTCACCGTCTCTTTCCCACAACCCGCTCGCAGTTTGCACATGGCCACTTTCGCCCACAACAGCGCATCATTTTGCCCTTTGCCATTGAGGGCCTTCTGGAATTTTTTCTCCGCCTCTTCAAAGTGCCCTGTCTGACTCAGCACCTCTCCAAGGCCCACAAGAGCCTCGTAATTGACTGGATCTATCTGCAGTGCACTCGCGAAGGCCTCCGACGCGAGATTGGGTGCCCCTGTGCGCTGATGAAACGCCCCAATCTCCACCCAAAGCCGTGCAAAGTGATCCGAGGAGCCCATTTGCTTTTGATCGTCGTCTTTCGATGGTTTGTTTTCTTTTCCTTGACTTTTTTTTTTACTTAGAAAAGATATATTTGATTAAGATGAAGAAAAAAAGGAAA
>PDIM01000054.1:0-25013 GCA_002811675.1 Ichthyosporea sp. XGB-2017a | reverse complement strand
GATGAAGAAAAAAAAAAAAAAAAAAAAAAAAAAAAAAAAAAAAAAAATTCCAACAATTATTGAAAAAATTTCGAAATTCGATTTTTTTTTTTTTTTTTTTTTTTGCCTTTTTTTTTTTTTTTTTGCTTTGTCTTGTTTCTCTTTTCTTTTGGGCCTTTTCAATGTTGTTTTCTTTCCCTTTTTTTCACTGCTCTTGGTCTTGTTTTATTTAATTAATTTACAAAAGATGCTTAGCTTTTTCCCCCCCGAGCGACGAAGAAACAAAAATCCTAAGCAACCGAAAGGACCGCTAAAGTGATACAAGGATATAGAGAGTTTTATCTCCTATTCATCCACCCATCCATCTACAACGGACTGCCACCAAACTTTGCCATGATGTTGTTAAAAGAACGATGTTTCCTCTCCTTGCGGTACTTCTGCATCTTCTCCAGGTTAAGGACAGTCTCGTAATAGGTCTGGAGACGGGTAAGGCCAGCAGCAGTGAGGAGATCATTCTGGCAGGTGAGGTGCTGGTCGAGGTATTCGAAGAGCATAAAGTCCACATAGGTGAGGTAGTCCCCAACGAGATAGTTGGAGCCGTGTTTTTCAAAATAGGCATTCAGTTCAGAGAACTTTCCTTTCACCACCCCCTCCAGGTACTTTTCGCGCTCGCCGGGCTGGTCATAGGTGCCGTAGCAGAGTCGCACCCAGGGAGTGCGCAGGTCTACAATGTACCCTTCAAGCATCGCCACACGTGCTTCGTCAGCGGGGTTCTTTCCCAGAAGATGGTGCTCCTCACCAGCTTTGCGGGCCACGTGACGGGTGATGGCGTTCGACTGGGTGATGGAGATTCCCAAATCCTTATCCATAAGATAAGGAAGATTAGGGAAGTCCAGACCAAGAGTGAACTTCTCGTCCAGCCAACAGCTGCGATCATAGGTGCCGTCTTCGTTGCGGACAACTTTGTAGTCCACCCACTCAACTGGGACGTTGTAGAAATAAGCAATGGCTCTGGGAAATTCCACCAGTCCGTGGATGTCCCAGTAACCAATCTTCAAACTAGGAGACGTTGTCATTATTTTATATAAACAAAACAAAACTCAAATCAAACAAAAAGTAATCTTTGGACATATATCCGTCAACGTAAAATTAAAATCTACAAAAAAGAAAAGAAGAAGCTAACAGTGTGAAGCAGAAGGAGCAGCTTTTATAGACCAAACAAACCCAAACAAACCCCTGCACAGCTCTAGTCTAGCTAGAGTGAGTGGCAGGCTAAGGGAAGGAGGAAAGGGGAGAGGCTGTGTCCTTCACTCATTCACTCATTGTCTCGTGATAGCTAACCATCTGTGACTCTAGCTACTGGGAGCTGGTTACAGTTTGTATGATTGAAGCATCTCTGTTGAGCATGGGTTACGATGGTCAAGAGAAGAGTATCGGGTACTTGTCAGTGTATTTTATGAAAAAAAAAACACCTCAGAGTAACGGTGGGGAGTGGATAAGAACTACAGTTTAATATTGTCGTCTCTTTCATTCATTTTGGGTTGCTTCGTAACGTAGCTTGGACTTTAGAATTAGGCCAAAGGGGGGAAAATGCTCAAGGCTAAAGAACTATCGTTCGTCTTTGAGGTTATCAGTATCACACGGCTATTCGAAGTACAAAGATGATGGTAAGGGAGACATATATATGTTCGGAAGCACTTCAAAATGGGGTGCCAAGTTGCTTGGATGCAAGGGAAGATACTCATGTAAGTGTATTGAAATGGTCTAGTTTTTGAGTAAAAACATTGTTATGTGAACACATTGAAGCATATAAAGTGACGTCGCGTATCTGACTACAGCTTTGCACTCTTCTGTGGTCGCTTTAATTGATTATTCAGAGAAGATGCTTCATTTTCTTTATGATTGAAGGAGATGAGCTCTTTAAAAACCGCCTTTACATCTCCCACACCACGTTTAATGTCTCCCAGAATACCAGCTCCTTACCTCTATCAATTTCTCTTGGATTTGCAAAGCCGAAGGTACATTATGTTCGTACGCTGCTACATCAGCTTCTCGCTCAATGCTTTCCAGGCCCAATCGTTCTTCATACGAGAGTGCAATAAACTAAAGACTTTGTTAGTCTCCGCATGCTTTTCGAAGAATCAAATTGCTTTTTGCGTTGCGAAGCCTTAAACGCAACTCGAGAACGCGTTTCTGCTCCCATTGCTTTCCAAACCTTACACTTCTTCGCGATGGCAGCTGTGCTTTCGCTTTTCTCAGGGTTACCTAAGGTTGCGTTGGCATTTGCTGTTCTATTGTTTGGGTTAGCGGAAGCTCTACTCCTCGAATTAGCCCCTGCAACATCAGCGTCAATTTGGCTGTGGTTGCTTGGTGAAGATTCTTTTTGGTCAAGTCAAGAGGGACATTGGGGAAATTACAGAGATCACCTCACAATCCACAACACCATATTGATGATTTCCGACTGTGGGGGAATTTTCTTTTCCCTCCTACGCCCGGAGCTCATCATTAACATAACAAAGAGTAACAAATTTCCCTCAGAAGCTTGAATCAATCAACTAATCAAAAGGATTTGGTTCCACCTACAAGCAGACAAGTACGAACAGAAGGGAATTCCTCCTCCTCCGCCTTCTTCTTCTTAGTCTGGCTTCAACCTTCCCTCTTGCACACACTGCACTGTTCCTGTTCCCTTAGGAAGGGAGGAAAGCAAGAGTGCAGAGCTGACTGCAGACTTCACAAGTACACCAAAACCTTATCTAGAGTAGAGCCTTTGCTGTTCAAGTGTCGCCTGTCGGAACGCTTCGAACACACAAAATAAGCACTTCATGTTTCTTTGCTCTGTTGTGGGAGCCTGAGACTTGAGACTTGAGAGAGGTGTTGAATGTTGAATGTTGGTACTTTTCATCAACCGATGTTGAACATGGATTCTTTGGTTTTCAAGAAGAGTCAGTTTTATTTTAGAACCAGTTTGTTGGCGTTTTATTCCATTGGTTACATAGCTTGTTTTGTTCCCCTCATCCTCCTGGGATGGTTAATGCTCGCAAGAGTGACCGTGGGGGCAGTTGGTGGTCTGCTGAAGACGGATGGCAGCCGTCTCGGGAGACCAGATGTTGTCTTCAGAGTGTGCACCGACTATCAGTCGGAGGACCTGGGTCTTTGGCATGGCTTGGTGAGGATTGTAGCTGAAGTAGAAGGTGTACTGTTGCCATCCATTACGGTTGGGACCAACAGGAACCCTGTGGACATTGGGAAGATGAGTGTACTTCATGCCTCCTTTGTACTTGTAGCCCAACTGCACAGTGATCAAATTGGGTGACTGATTCTGCCAAACGTAGAAGTCCACAGCACCACAAGGTGTGTAGTGGTTCTGACTGGGGAAATAGAAGTCCACAGAACTGTTTGAAGCCTTAATGATAGTCTTAAGGCGGGGTGAGTGCTGCTCCTCATAGTATTGGGGATTGAGGTAGTCTGGGGTGAACGTGGATGCTCCAGCAAGATCAGGGACCATGCTCCTCCCATAGTTGTACAATTGCTCCCTTATCAAATGGAAGTTATAGCCCGAACATTCATATGACGAAGCATCGGAGAATCCTGCAAGGAGAAGGACAGCGACTGCAGTTGAAACGATGACTAGAAGTGATTGACTCATCATTGCTTATTTTGTATAACACAGGAATCAAGATCAACTTGTCAACTTGTCTTTGTTGATTTGTGCGCTTTTTGGAAATCTTAATTTGATTGTGTGCTACTTCTTTTCTTTTTAGTGTTCTTCGGGCTCCAAAACCCTCCTTTTAATATAAATTCCTCTCTCTCTTAAAATGCCATGTGTTCGTAAGTGTTCAAACTCATCATTGAGTCCAACCCCTCTCTTCTTTCTGCCCCCCCCTTTTCAAGTAATTTTTCGATCCTGTAAACACAGTCATGCACGGAGAAAGGAAAAACTCCCATCTCCCTAATTACCAGGCGTCGATGGACAGGTACAGCTATGGATACATGAATCATATGAGGCTCATGTGAAACTGTCGGGTGTTTATAAAAGAAGAGGGAGGGACCAGCAGAGAGGTTTGGGGGCCAGGGTTGTCAATGGAGGCTTCAATTAGATACTGTTTGGGGTCTTGCATGGGAGAAAAGCAGAGGCATGCTCAACATTGATCATCAAATATTGAGAGGACTCCCCTAAAGACCCCCTCATAAGGGAAGAGAGACAAATGACGTACTGTGTACTTCCAATGGCACAGGCGTACAGTGGCTGATGAATCTAAGAGGTATTTGACTGTTCTCATCGACAGAGTTAATTAAATTGCGAACCATCTAGCTATATTGACTTATTTTTAGAGACACAAGGCGTTTTGCTACTGTGTTTTGAATCATGAACCAATGTAAAGCGGAGCAATTCCTCGTGCAGAGCTGAGCTTAATAGTTGATATCAATCACATGTGCTATAAACGGTAAGAGATGATGTGTAAACCTGGTCAATCTACCTCCCTTTGTGCTGACTAATGCCGATCGACCAGCTAATTCCTCCGTTCAGTTTGAGAATATATAAGAGGGATTCTTTGATGCTTTCTTGCTGGTGTTGCGAGTGTGATTATTGCTTCTTTCTCTTGAACAAACTAAACAAAAAAAAAGCAATAGAAATCTCTCAGAGATTAAGAGTTTCACAATACAGATCATGCAGAATCAATATAGACTTGGGGCAGTGGCTTTGGCCATCATCGCACTTGCGTGTCTCAATGAGGGTGCATCTGCCCACCCCTTCGAGAAACGATCTTCCGACAGTGTGTCTTGCTCAAAGTTCTGTAGTGGTCGTTCCCTGCAGCAAATGCATGGCGATGATCTCTTTAAGCTTGCTTCTGTGGTGACCCCTTATGGAAACATTCCTTATTATGACACCAAAGATAAGGAAAAGTACTTTGCTATCGATGCCACAAACCCTCAGGATTACCCCGGACCATACGGAGGAAAGCGACTCAAGTCCCTTCTTGCTCCAGAGACCACATCTGTCATATACCCTCAAATTAAGGGGCCTGGGGCTGGTTGTGTGGACGTGACCTTTTATGTGTGGATGTATGGAGATGACAAGCAGGACGAAAACACCTTCCCGATGCTGTTTGGGCAAAACAAACAGAATGGGCATTGGGAGAAGTTGCCATATGAGATTGATCACAGTGAGAAAAATATTGATGGGTGGGTAGAGTATCATCTGCACACTGGTCAACTTCCACATGGAATGCAGTACGAAGCCCTTCGTGTGGAATTCCAGGAGCGAGGAAACCCAGACTGGTCTCCTCAGGTCTCCTTCGTCGGTGCGTACCAGAATTAACTCTCATTCATCAAAGAGGTCCAAATACGAGGAACGCAAAGAACACCACCGCTAGACCTTGTTGTCAAAGTACAATAAATAAAGTAAAATACACGACACGAAAAGTTAAGAAGCCATGGACAATGACGTCCACCGGCTAGAATTGAGAATGCAAAGTAGTGAAGCCCACTCCATCCACACGCACAATGCTGTCAAGGGAGCTTGTGAAGGAAAAGAAGAAGGAGAAAAGAAAAGGAAGAAGGAACTCAAAGAAGAATCCTCCAAGAAGAACATAATAACGTCCCACGTGAACTTTATTTTATTTTCCTCGGCTGCTGTGTGTATGGGATTTTCCATAGAAAAATATTGGTAACGCATTTTTAATGAATAAATTGGCTTTTGTTTTTTTTTGTTTTTTTTTTGTTTTTTTGTTTGACTTGATTTTATTCGAGTGAAGGAGGAGTTGATTATTTCTTTGGTGAGTGTGTTTTGTCTGGGATTTGTTTTTGTGCAGTGGATTTCATTCAAGTTGAGTAAAGGTAAAGACAAAAAAAAAAAAAAAAAAAAAAAAAAAGCAAATAGAAGAAAATGAGGCTTCTAACACATAACATGCTGCAGTGCCACGTGAAGGGGTGTACTGTGAATAACTTCCCCCTGCGGGTGGAAGGGGCTGTGCCCGGGGAGAAAGACGAGGGCTATTCGAATCTAACTCTGAAGGTGGAGAAGATTGAGGCGGATTACAATGCCTCCTTTCTGAAGCACATGCTGCCAAAGCTGGACTGGGCAGCGCTTGTAAAGACATGCGGGGAGTTGAGTGGGGCAATGGATACAGCTGTAGTGCTGCCTGGGGAAATGCCGGAGGGGATTGCGAGCTTTGTGGTGGCCCCAGTGAATATGGACGGGGGTGCGGATGAGGTGGAGAAGGAGGTGGAAACTCTGCACGGACAGTTGAGTGAGGAGGACAAGCTGGTGTTGCGAAACTTGCATCTGCTTCTGATGGAGACTAATGTGGCACAAGGGCGGATGGTGTGTAATAACTGTGGCCATGTGTACACCATTAAGGATGGTATTCCTAACATGCTGCTGTGCGAGGACGAGGTGTAATGTGGTTTAATGAAATGAAAAGGAATGAGGAGAACAAAACTCTGTTCATTCCCCACAGCCACCCTCATACACACCTTTTTCACCTTATAGTTGGGCTGCCATCCTACTCGCGCCCCAGCGAAGCAAAATAATAAAGAAGTCAGTTTGGCAGTTAAGCAATGTAAAACTTCAAAAGCAAAGTTTATTGTATTTCAATTATTCGATTCAAGAGAGGTTACGATCGTTATGATTTTGAATGATGAAGGGGTTCTATAGTTGTTTTGATATTAAACGTCATCCTTGCCAAACTGTGTTTGAGGCTCTCTCCTTTAAGTGCCGGTTTAATCTGTTTCTTCTGTACACGAGTGAGTATTTCTTCTCCGGCATCTCTATAATCTACTCACCAGTCCTTCACCCATCCTAGCATCGTACTGGAATGTGTTATTGTGGCACTCTCCTTTCTGGGAGAGACACTTGAGCACCTCTTGGCCATACACGCCTCCCACGATAGCACAGACCGGGTTCATTTCCAGTGGCTGTATGTTGGTTCTTACAGCAGCTTCATCTTCATTACTAGATTTTCTTGGGGAGCTCTTTGAACGAGGAGAAGATCGCAGCTTTTTTGCAGCAGGCTCTTTTGTTTCCTCATCACCATCCGCGTTTCCGGAACAACGCACCAAAAAGCCATTTTTAGCAAACGTTTTGACATCATCCAATGTGTAGAATTTCTCATCCAGGTTTCTATCCTGCAGATATTTCCTCCGAATAGCGTCCAGCTGGTCCCAGTCAAAACCATTCTCAGTACTGCCTGTTTTCATCCTCTCATCTGCAAAGTACTGGTCAAATATCTGAAAAGAAGTCATTACTCGCGGAAACTTCCTGGCACTCCTCTTCGTATATTTTGCAAACTTTGCCCCCTTTTCCGAATTCTTCCACCCATCAGATTCCAATACACTTGAAAGAGGGTCATATTTGGTTGCCAAATTCTTTGCTTTCTCATTCGTTTCGCCACCTGTCTTTGACTTATACTCGGCGGTGTTACCCGCAGAAGGACCGTCTTCCTGCTCGTAGCGGTGCATATCCGTTAGGTCCTCGAACATAACCCCGTAAAAACCAAATACATTTCCCAAGAAGAATTTAATATTCTGTTGCCTGCACAAGGCATTGATGCCCTTGAGCACATTGAAATCTACCCCCTTTTTCTTTGCGCTTCTTTCCATCTCTAGACAGCAGCACACCACATCAAAAGCCTGGTTTGAAAAAAAAGACGCAGGTTTGTCCCTGACACTCTCCTTATCAACAGTAATCTTCACATTGGGATTGAGGGAGGCCAGACGGTCTCTGCAACGCTCTGCGCGATTGAATCCCACATCCTCCTTACGGAGAAAGAACTGGGCACACACATCTACATCCTCCACGACCTTATCGTCCAACAGTGTCACTTCCTTCACTCCAGCCAGGACAATGTTCTTACACACTTCAATATGCAGTCCCGTGATACCACACACAAGAACCCGCGAGGACTGCAATCTGGAACGCGAAACAAACAAGCAAGACAACACAATTGGACAAAGGAATTATTAGATGCTTTTCACCACCACAACTCACACTCCATAGCCTGGCACGCACATTTCCTTACCTCTTCTGGGCATGGAGCCCCCATAAGCGAATCTGACGGTCGTACAATGCGGCATCTGAGGCGGAGAACTCGTCCTGGTCTGCAGCTGTGTTGAAGGCAGTGCTATTCATAGTCGTACAGTGTGCTGTCTCTGCTTCTGGGTTGGTGCAGTCAGCGGTCGGCATAATCCTATCACAATTTGTCCCAATGAGAGAGAAAAAAAGAACCAAAATCAAACAAACACGCACAAAAAAAAGAAACAAGAACGAAGAACTAAAAACTTTTCAAATCCCAAAAGTTGAAGTATAAAAAAAATATTTTTTAAAAGCAACAAAAAAAAGAAAAAGAAGAAAAATGACAGAAAAAGAGAGGAAAAGGGCAAAAAGAAATGCTTCGTTGGTTGACTTGGCGATGGACACTTCTGTTGCCCCTCTTCTTCACCCCTCTTTGTCTTCTCTGTCTGTCAAAGGACGAGAAGTGACTCCTTGCTATTCTTCAAGAATAGATACTCCATTGCGTAAAGTGAGCTATTTATTATTTCGTGTTTTGATTTTCGACCTGGGGGTTCTATTCTTTTTCCTTCTTGATGGGAGTTTCTTGCGCACCTCTTCTTCCAACTCAACTTGCCCTCCCTTCCTCTGGAGAACGACTTGCCTGTTGCGAAGGGACTGGTGGGTCATCAGTCGTTTGTGCCTGACTTGTTGGTGCCGTAGCTTTGCTGCTTGAAGACTGTTCTTTAGCTGTGCCCATATACCGCTCTGTAAGAAAATCCATACAAGGGGAGGCAACCAGAGCATGATAGATATGTACTGGTGTGATTATGGCAGTGTACGGGGGTTGTTTAAGAAGCATTCTGTTCTTCAAGAGCGGAACGGCCTTTGGATCGATTGCTGGAAGTTGAATACTTTGCGACAAAAACCGTTTGGAAAAGCTGGGAGGAATTAATCCATCATATGAAAAGTATGTTTTCGATACAGGTGGGGATGTTATCTTAAATATTGTTTGATCTTTCGATATGGAACCGGAAGAAACAATTCCATGCTGCTCGTTGAACTTCTTAACGCCTCGCTTCACCTCTCGCCGAAGAAAAGTGTTTTTGGCCCACTTGACGGGATCGTCCTCCTCCTCTTCATCTTCATAATCTTTCTCCAAATCATCAAGCTGATCTAGAGTAGCATTGCCAAACACTCGCTCAAGTTTCTTCTGGTTCTCCTTCTCAACAATAGAATTATTATCCGGGTTCGTCAAAATATTCAGCTGCTCTATGCTGGCTTCAATCACATCTTTCATGAACAGTCGGGCACATTTCAACAACATACTTTCTACTACATGGTAACGCTCGTACTTGTCTCGATCATCCTCAATAGACTCCGGATATCTAGCACAATTCAAGTCCAGCTTGTCAATATCTTTATCGTACTCAACCATTTGTTTTGAACTCAATTTTCTTTTTCGTTTTCGACAGTTTACGATTGGTACAAAAATAAAGTCATTTATGGTTTGGCTAAATGCCAGAGAAGGAATAAACGTACCAATCTCCTCTAGACATTCCCGAACAAAGCGAAGCTCTGATGATGGGGGTAGGAATGTAGAGCACACACCTTCAATCAAAGACTGCCGTCCTTTAAACAAGGAGTTTAACCTCTTCAAATCATCAACATTCAGCCCAACAACAGATGCACATTTGTCTTCACATTCCGTCTTCACTAACTTCATGTAACTGGATGCTACAGATTTGGAGGTTTTGGAATCCAAGTTACTTTCGGACGCTACACTCGACAACTTGCTTACTTCGTTCGGTAAAGACAATGAGGATAGCTTGAATCGCACGCCCGTTGTCGCCAAAGGAAATAAAGCTCGGCCGCAGACATTTTCCACTTCTTCAAATGCGTTAACATATTGTTCAATAATGTCCAAAGCGGCTTTACGGTACCATAGAGTGCTTCCCGGATGACACCCAGATGAAGATGTGGGTACGTTCGTCGGGTCAAAAACATCTAAGACGGCAGGTTTGTGAGGATATCCGCAAAACTTACAAAAAAGCTCCTCCGGTGACTTTATGTCAAAGTCATCATTTGCATTTTTTAGAATTTTGTTAAATGGAGGCGTTGCCGTTGGGAATGTGGGAGTGTAACCACGATTCCGACACCATTCTTTAATGACTTTGACATTGAGGTACTTTTCCAGCGATACAAGAGCTTTATCGTACATTTTTTTCCAGTCAGTACGATGCTTTGGTTTCTCACTTGAACTTCCTTTTAACTTTTTGGAAGGAGGTCGATTATCAGCATCTTCAATGCTTTCCATAAACCTTTTTTCTAGTAAGCATAAGTCTCCGGTTTTCTTAAACAGATTTTGTTGCACCCAATTGTATATGCATACACTGCGCGAATGGATGCAACACTTTTTCTTTCCATAGGACCATTGCAAAAACTCTTCCAGCGATCTCGCCTGCGTGTATTGGAAATCGTCCCCTTCAAGAGGTATTTTGCTTGGATCTTCCTGCACATGATCACTGCTTGTGTCTACACTATATTCTATTAATCGCTTAGCGAAGTTACCCATTGGACTTTGAAAAGATGAGTTTATAACTGGGAAAATCTTTACAGCTTTTGAGAATAGGCTATCAAGCACTTCACAAAGAATGGATTCCTCAAAAGTAAATCCCAGAAAATCATTATCTCTGCTGCTGCGAAGTCCAAAAGCTTTGCAGATATCTTCATCAAACAAAGAGTGTCTCCTATACTGAACAAATGGAGTAGATAGCTTTTGATACACTCTAGTTATCGCTTTTTGTTGTTCAAACTCTTGTCCTTCATACTCTTTCAAATGGGTAGAAAGAGGGGAAGAATTGATTTTGCGTATAGAGTCCATATCAGCAATGTCTTTCTCCGAAAGTATGTACTTTCCTAAGACCAATTTGCTCTCCTTTTCTAAGGTCATTGGTCTCACGGCAACCGCATTTTCCCACTCAGTAAATGTAACAACCGACGGCCCTTTGCTATCCTGGCGATTGCCAGGCACAATGCTTTGCTCCTTTACATTATCTTTTTTCTGTGCTTCCTTTTCATCGGCCAAGTTTTTTTGAGCTGCTGGGCCCTCGGCCATTTCATCTTCCCGCTGTTTTCTCATCAAAGTTTCAAAAAAAACCCGATCTAACTTTACGTCTACCTTTGTTTCTGCTCCCAGACACTGGAGACCACTATAACCCCTATCTAGTTTTAAATAATGAATAACGTCCACAGGCTTGTTTACGGAAGAATCTTTAAAGTGCAATTGAACCCTCACCGGGAATTCCCCCCAACCCCTTCTTGACAGCTGAAACGGAGGCGATGTTACCTCTATCACATCGTTCGGCCGGTACGAGGGATGAAGAAAAAAGCGAACCATTTTCACAAAAAGATTTGCACTGATCTCTCCTGGAACTGCTCGTACATAGACCATCCATTTATGAGTTGATCTATCGCCACCTTCACGCTTCTCTGGTGGAATATACTGCGATATATTCCCCACAATAATCTCTTTCGACACATGGAACCTGCTCCACGACACCGAGCCCCCCGAAATACGATCAGCCTTATTCTCGTCTTTCTTTACTATATCCTTGCTCTTCGTTCCTTCCACATCCTCTGTTTCCTTCTCTTCTGACTCTGTTTTCCCCACCGTCTTTTCTTCCGACTGCACCATATTTTTCCGTCCTTTTTCCATTGATGTGTTTGGGACTTCAATCTTATCACACCCCCTTTTACCGCTAAATTCTTCCCACAGAGGATAGTCGGGTGGAACTACTGATGCACAGTCTTCCACAATCTCTCCACAAGTCTCGTACATATCCAGCTGGTTTGTGAAGAAAAGATTGTGCACGATGCGGCAGTGATTCTGAAACCCTAAGACATTACGAAAATCCGAGCGCTCACAAGAGGGGCATTTTAGCATCAGGAATACGTCAGTGCCCACTACCATCTTTCTTCGTCTAGCCTTAGGTGTGCTCCCTTCTTCTTTCCCCACATCCTTTTCTTGTGCCCCCCCTTCTTCCTCACTAAGCCCGCACAGTACAAATAACCTCAGCGGCACATCGTCCTCCTCTTCTTCTTCATCACTCGCTCCGCCTTTTCTATCGCATTCGCTCTGATACCATCGCCTAGATAAACTATTTCCCCTCCCGCCCAAGCTGGCTGTATCCAGAAGAAAATCATCTTTTAGAGCTTTCTTCAGCAAGGATCCCCTTAATCTTGCCATCTGTAACCGCACATTCCTTATCCTCACACCACACTCCTCTACCTCTGCCTTTCGCGTGGTTATCTCTTTATCCAATTCCCCCAGCAGCCGCTTCTGAACATCTTCACCAATCATCCTTATTCGCAAACACAAAAATCAAAACAAAAGACAGTGAATCCAATACACCTGTCAACTATACGTTGCCAATAAACTCTTGAAACATGCAGTGAGTGGACTATAAACAACACATGTGCCAATAACTTATCACCAATCCCAGCACACACATTCCATTCCACACTCCATAATCTCTAAACACACAACTCAATTAACCTCAACCCGACTCACCGCTGCTATGAAACAAATCTGAAACCAACAACGAGCACCACAGAAACAAAAATAAAGAGCACCTTGGAGCCCCAACACTCGGGCTTCTTTTCCCCTGACCCCTATTTTCTATTTTCCTATTCTCTTGCCTTTCCAGTTTCCACCTCCCAATGTTGTGTTTCAGTAGAGCTCAGCTACGTTTTAATGGTATGAGAAATGTGGTTTATTTGTCTTTTGTTGCCTCTTTTACCTCTTTGCTCTTTGGTTATTGTTTTGCATAATGTACACATGAATAAGGTGTACCAGGAAGAAATAGTTTAAGAGGCGGGAAGACATGTGATCGACTGCAACTTAAGAGAACAGGCACGGCATTGGGTGCATATTTTGTATTCGTTTAAAGGTGAACAAAAGAATGACAGCACACAAGACATATTTACAAATGCATTTGGTTAACAAGAGAGTCGCATAGCTCCTTATATCTCCAAATATCACCTCCGAGTCTCTTCAGATGTAGTCCATATAATGATATGCGCGGAATGTGGCACACTTCAAATTCAAAACGAACGGGCTTATTTAGAGGGCTGGTTTCAGCGCCCTTGGCAGTACCCCCACCACGAAGGGGGGACAAATAAGTCTGTGACACATCAGTACCCATTGTACGAGACCCACTCTTTGCCCTCTGATGGCCACTTTCCCGTTTGGGCCTCTCAGTTGAAAACGCGTCTTCATTTAGAGACGTAGATAAAATCTTACTGTTACGAGTCTTAACGGAGGCCTCTTTGGCTTCCTCTGCATCCCTTTCATTAGATTCAATATCTAGAGATTCCAAGGAATTGAGAAGATCTTTAGATTTTTGTCTTCGAGACTCCATCAGTGTAATGGGGTTTACAATTTCACTATGAACACCCGTAGCTGCAATTTTCCGATCCAGGCAGACTAGTCGGTACCCAATTTCTTCAAAGTGGATTTCGTTCATCAACAGAACCCGTTTTGCTTCTTCCAAAATCTCGTCTGGTTGCTTGCTTGATGTAGTAGATACATTAAACCAACCAGTTATTGTCCTCAATCGACGACCATGATGGCGATTTTGCTCGGCCATTGACTCACACTCATTCGAAGCCTGTGAGCTCTCCTCGTCCTTTCGACTCAGTTTCGATTTTTCTTTCTTCTTACTCTTGCCTCCAAAAATTTTAAATGCGCCATCAAAGCTAAACCGCCGACTTTTCTTTGACTCCGAGTCGCTACTCTTTGACTTTCGACGATCCTCCTTCGACAACGGTATATTATGTGATGGCTCATTTGCTGGAACTGATATTTTTGGTGCTTGAGAGCTCACTGACATACTATGGGGTCTGTGGGTCATAGGTCGCCTTGCCGATGACGATGACGCAGCCGTATCAGATTTACGTTGACTAGGAAATGTGGGTGTTAGCGCCTCTGAGTGTTTCACAGCTGGATTTACAATTCGTTCTTCAGTTTCCACTATGCTATGGACCTCACCCGGAGAACAGCTCTGCGACCCACTTCCCGAATCGTTACTTCCTCTCTCACTATGCTCTGAAGACGAACGACCATCGGAATTTTCTTTTGATGACATCCGCCTTCGTTGCATCTGAATCCGAATAGATTCGGAAGATGGTAAGAGGTCTTCAATTTCTTTACGATAAGACTCTGATGAGGTCGTAATAGTCATGCTCATATTGTCCGAAGCGTCTCTTGTTCCCTGGACATCATTCCCCGTCAAAGTTTGCGTTCTACTTAAATGATTGGATTCTGATGGCTTAACATCCCCAGATGAAATAATAGCCAGCAAATCTTCCTCGGTCTTTGTCAGTTTTACGCCAGCTTCGCCATCACAGGCACTATTGTGCGAGTGACTTCGCGGCCCTGGCTTTGGTTTACTCTTTACTTTCAAATTTGCTGGCTTTGGTGGCACTATCGGCGGTTTTGACAGCTCAGCAGTTCCAAAAATAACACCGCTGGGTTTTGCAGCCTTTTCCGGAAATGTGGCTGGCTTTACTTGACGATGATCCTTCACAGTAGTATCACTACTATTGCCTGCACTTCTGTTTCTTCTTTCTTCCATCAGAGTATACATGCATCGAATAGGATTATATCCACTATCGGATGTGAGCATTGAAATTTCCACTTCTTGTTGCTTGTACCCCAAAGCAACAAGCTGCTCAACAATTTCCGGGTCTACAATAGGCTTTTGCTCTTCGGGCTTTTGAATGTGCTCCGGTAGGGACGAATATCCCTCGTTGATCCACTTTTCTTTTCTCAGCTGGTCCATACGAATGCGCTTCGATGGATCCACCGTTAGCATTTTCTTTATCAACGCCTTTGCCTCTTTGGTCATATGCGAAGGCGTACGATACACTCCACTGGCTATGCGATCATACAATACTTTTACATTGGAATCATCAAAAGGCAGGCAACCACAAATGAGAGCATATAATATGACACCCAAACTCCACATATCCACTTCAGGCCCACAATACTTGCGCCCAAGAACCATTTCAGGAGCTGCATAGTACGGGCTTCCACAATACGTTTCCAAATGTTTTTTAGGGTCGTACGAGTTTGAGAAACCAAAATCAACCAATCTAATGTTTTTTTTATCGTCAAGCAAAAGATTTTCTGGCTTCAGATCGCGATGAACAATACCACATCGATGGGAGTAGTCAACTGCGGACACAATCTGACGAAAGAATTTTCTTGCTTCCTTCTCTTTAACTTGCTTGTGAGCCACAATATAATCAAAAAGTTCTCCCCCACTTGCATACTCCATTACGAGAATAATCTTAGTTTCGTAATCAAACACATCATAAAGCTTGATGATATTTGGGTGGTCGAGCATTTTCAACGCCTTAATTTCCCTGTTGAGGCGAGTCATGTGTTTTGGCGTTTTTATACTTGATCGTTCTATAACTTTAACAGCTACCTGTTCACCTGTAAGAACATGCGAACCCAATTTCACCTTTCCATAGGTACCCTCCCCTAGGGTTCTTCCTAAGTAGTACTTTCCCAAGATGGGTGAATTGTCACTAAAGGACCTCCCCATCATTATCAGACTTGCCTTCACCAAGAAATACAAGATCTATATACACTGTTGATAAATATACTAATATGCCACTGCAAAAACCCGTCTTCTAACCAAGACTAATCCAAGCCTAGTCTTGCCTACTTGTAAAGATTGAGGAATTTAGCAGTACATGGCACGTAAATCAAACTATACGGATGTCCTTTCAATTCGCAACAACTAATTAAACAGGATTCGTTCTTTAAAAAGCTATACAAATGCAGATAAACAAACGAGGGGTTTTGCTTTTTGTTATCCAGCTCTCCCGAGCAAATCCACAATAGCTATTTGTGCTTGTAGGGTGGATCGAGTGGCTCAAATTTAACCCGGTGGGTAATACCGAAAAAGGCGATGGCAGTTCTGTGAAAAGAAGCAGCTCCCTTAAGGCCCACGAAGAGAGAGGGTGGGTGGTGGCGGTGGATGGGAGGGGGGGGGAGAAGTGTCAGTCACAAAATCAATCCAGTGGAAGGGGCACTAGTCCACTCTCTATATCCTCCACTACTATGTAATCTGAATCCAGCGTCAGTCAGTCATAGTGGAGAGAGAGGGGGGATATTAATAATATATGTGGTTTGGTGTAGCCCGCACCGCTCCTTGGCTAGGGGAGGGGCAAGGGTATGGGATAGGGGTGGGGATTCCTCCCCCCCTCTTTCTTGATCGACCAAAGCCACGATAAACACGCTCCTTGGATAACCGATCAAGGCCCCAATCAAAGTCCACAGATTCCAGTACGCAGTGCGTATAGACCACCCGCCGCGGCCCGCCGCGCGCTACATATTTTTGAAACCCACAGCAGTGTCTCTCCACTCTCCACTACTACTGTAGTACTAGACTCCAGTCCAGAGTGAAGGCACTGAAGGGACGTCTAGTAGGGATGAACGTCCGATGCTGAGCTGACTACAGTTGTGAGATGAGAAGTGAAATGAGATGGGGTCGACTGTCGACACAGCTACTGTTCAGGCAAAAGGGTTCAGAAGTCCGCCCCCCTGTCTCCAAGCTGTCTCAAGTTTGAAGTTTCTAATTTCGTTTGTCATTTTATGAAGGGGTCGAGTACGTACAAAATAGGTATCCCTCGTAATTCGCAAAACTAGTATAAGAGGCAAGTGATGGCGAGTTTCTGGAGGTTAGCTGTCACGATGCCCTGAGGTGAGGCCAAAAACCAACCTTCAACCTTGAACTTCAGTGGAATAACAGATTTTTAAATGAAACCGTCCTTCGAGATGCAGTTCCTTATGGCTCAAAACTTCCTGATGATGGTTACCCGGTCTATTGCCCTCATTTCGCGGACGGTGTGTAGAATCAAATAGTCTCCTCCTCGCCAGATAGCTGTGGTAAAAGTGTACGGATACCAGTTTGCATGTACAAGCATGTGCGAAGTATGAGAGATGAGCTGGGATTTAAGAGAGGCGAAGTCTGAGAAAAATGGTAGATAGCATGGCTGAACGCCAGTTTAGACTGCCTCGTGAGATAAAAGATAAATAAACCTTGAGGCTCTAAAGGGGAGGGAACCAAAGAGACACAATAAGATGTGATACAATATGACTTAAGTTAAAGAATGAAGCAAAAACATAAACCGCTTGAACAGACTGTGATTCATACTTTATACCCGAGGGCCTCTCTGTATATCTTGTTCAAAAATTACACTGCTGTTCTTCGCCTTGAAAGCAGGTCTTCTTCACATCATGGCAAACAGAAATGAGGCATCCATAGTTAGAGACATGTGAAGAGCTTGGGAGGGAACTACAAAGTCTTTTGTTTGAACAGTCGACGAGACGGGACTTTCCACTCTAGAACTCATGTGTACGAAGGCACATAATTACCCTCGGTACCTTAGCATGCTGGAGAGGGGAAGTTAGGGAATGGTGATGGCCACATGGCAGCACATGGAGCCAATTCAATTCAATAACACTATACTACTGTAGATAAATAATAGAGAAGCTGGGAACCTTTGGTGGAGACCAATGTTCCGACCACTCCCCCAGACTGATTTATCATAGGGGATTCATGACAAGGCCATGTCCCCGGCAGATTCGTTATTGGAGATGTGTTGGTGCTAGGATAAAGAAAGAGAATACTTTTGAACCCTTTAGATGGTAGCTGGGGTCGATTAGTGATAAGGTTAGTAGATGATACTTAAATTATATTGTTGTCTCGCTTAATCTGTAGGTAGAGATGTGGGATTTAGGTATGACAGGGATCCCCAGAAAGGAAAGGAAAGCGTCGCTGACTTAAAGTCGGTGTATGCTAACTCTCTATTTGGGGTCTTCTTCTGCATGCGTATTGGGAAAGATGACACACAATTAGCAGGAATGGATTTTGATCCATCGTGAACACTGTATCTCTAAGAAGTCCTGACCCTCCCTAATCTGCACCTCTTTTTCGTTTGTCTTTTTTTTATGCTTTTGTTTGCGTGTATAACCGCAATGCTAATCCAGTTTGTCTTATGATTCTTGTTTAGACCTGGCGACTACATCTAGCAAATAAGGCTCTTTTCTGGATTGAGATGTGCACATTTATATTCAGAAAAGAGCCCAGCTGTACTTCTTGCAATGATTTAATCGAAAAAAATATTCAGGTTCATTCCAGAGTATTCCAGAATGGGATTTGATGAGCCGAGTGATATATACAAGCAAGGATCTGAATAAAATTTAGGATGGTTGCTTGAACAGATCCCAACTTCTTGCTAACGACCATAATATAAATTAAAAGACTTTCAGTAGTTTTTATATCTAACATATATACTCGTATCTGATTTGCCCACTAGTACCCCGGGCTACTTGGTCTGTTGTCTGGACTTATACGATTTACCTTCTTACCATTCTACGCAGCGACACTCATTGAACATCTCATCAGCAATAAGAAGAACACAACTATTACCTTTTGCAGTGGGTTGGAAAGCCAGAAATCCATTCTTTCATTCCGAAAATGAAGCTGAAAGGATAATCAACATGGTCCCGGTTCTTGCACAAGTTCAATGGGAGGTTGGCAAAGGAGAAAAGAACAAAGACATCGGAATTTCAGTAGTTTTGCCTTGCACTTAACAATTGTTTGGCTTCTTTATAAAACGTATCTGGAGGTCCTGGGGTTGTCTTTGAGAAGGGAACCAGATAATTCATGATGAGGGAGAGGGAGAGGGAG
Organism: Ichthyosporea sp. XGB-2017a; assembly: GCA_002811675.1. Taxonomy (NCBI): domain Eukaryota; class Ichthyosporea; order Dermocystida; genus Chromosphaera; species Chromosphaera perkinsii. The sequence continues at coordinate 6,272 of PDIM01000054.1, read as the reverse complement.
AGGGAGATATTTAATGTTTATTCCTTTCCCTTAAAGAGAGAAGCAGATACTTCTACACAGAATGGATGGGTCAAGTGCACTGTGTGCATGTGCGAAGCCTGGAGATGGGGTAAAGAGAATTCCACAAAGCCCCACAAAAGGCAAATGACCATGGGATAGCCCCGCGGAAGAGAAGTCATGGGGTGTGCGCATGCATGAAGGCAACAACGAGGGGGGAGGGGGGATGAGTGTGAGCCAAAGATAACATAAGTCTGAGCCCACATAAGGAACGCAAAGAAAACAAAAGAACAATAATTTGCATGCAGCTCTCATGGAGAAGGGTGCCAAATGGATCGGGCACGATGAGACTCGACCTAACCCGGGGTCCAGTCCCTTTAGGAATGTGACCAGGTCTCAGCTGATACATTACATAGAAGAAGATTCCCCCTAACCATGGGAGGAGATGGACCTTGTGCCTGTTGATTTAGCGCACATTCCAAAGGAGGAGGAGGAGGGGTGTGAATTGTGTACCAATATTAAATTAATCGAGTCATCTTTAGCAAGTGGTTAATGAATGAATGGGAAGGAATGAGGGGTATTCCATTTCACCCCATGCATGATGGCCCTCTACTAAAACTCCCAACTATGTGAATGGCACTGCCTATTCTGCCTCTGAAACTGTTGTTATTGTTACTTGTATTGGTTCACACTCCCCCTCCTCCTCTCCTGGCTTCTCCTTGTGCACCTTCTCTTCTGTCTACTTAGGGCGATCTCAGCCATTGGCGTGTCAGTAATCTGCTGCCATTGACTCGACTAGCTTCCTCTTCATCCCTTTGTTACATTGTTTTCTGAAGTATATGGAACTAATCAAGTGTGTGTCTCGCGGTTTGAGCGTTACGTACATTGGTAGGCACCTACAATGGATTCTTCATTACAATCTGAAGAGGGCCCTGAGTTTGGGGATTTCACCTTTCGAACGCACGCCATATTTTTTGCTGGAGTTTTTATTCTGCTACATTTGCTTTACTGTGGGATCGTAAAGCCATTGATCCAAGTGGCTGCATTTTGTTTGTCAAAATTGAGTGGTAAAAGGTAATAATTGGAATTGAAAAATGGAAGGGAAGCGTGTCTTGGGTCTGTGAAGCTTGAAGTACTAATCGCTAGTCACTTTGCATTCTTTCGTTCATCCCCTTTTGTGTTCTTTGCATGTGTCTTTGCGAAATAGCATTCGTCTCTCAAGTTCAACACCGTTGAAAGGTTTACAGCTTATTTGCTTTGCATCTGGTGTAGGAGTCGTCATGGTGTCTACAATATTTTCTGAACGCAACTCTGTCATTATCAATGTGCTTGAGTGGATAGAGGCGAACTCAAGCAGCGACCAAGGCTTTGAAATGTCTTTCGCAGTATATTTTTTTTCTTTGAATTGGGATACCGTAATACTATTGGTTTTCATCATCCTTGTTAGGTGGAGGCGAAGTGACAGTCCATATCCTGTGGCGCGGGGAAATGAAGCGGTTATCGGGAGAAGGAACCAAGTATGTCCCTTTAAAAACACTTTGCAATTGCAAAAGAATGAAGCGACTTTTGGTGTCGATTTTACCCGGTCAATGGGAGGGAAAAGAGCATCGCCTCAACGAAAAGGCAGTATGCCTGTGGGGCGACAACGGGAAATTGTGTCGCAAAGTAAGCGAAGTCGTGTAAAAGCCCCTCGTCGTCGCAGGAGTTTTTATGGAGAGACATTGTTGCTTGGATGGGAATTAAAGAGGGTGGCGTCTTACTATGATATCAAAGGCGTTGGAGAAGGGGAGATTGGAAGTGAAATCCGAGACGGAATAGATAATATAGATAGATCTTGGGGGAATAGAGTTGGGGAATATACTTATCGTTCCCAGAAACAGAATGAGATTTCAAGATCCAAAACATTTTGTGGACGCACTGCGCGGGACCAGCAAAGGCTACACGTTGGCTCTGCAATGAACATCGCGAAGTATCCAATAATGAATAATTGCGGTGCCGAGGGGCAAGAACAAAGCCATCGCCAGCCTGACACAATGCCATACAATGCTGGGAATTCTCACGCAGTGTCCAGTGATGGCGTGAAGTATATCACTCCAAGTGACCACATATATATTATAGCATGCCACAATAGTAGTGATAGGCTTTGCAAAACTATTGATGCCATTCTTCGTCACGCCGAGCCATGGCAAATATATATAGCTGACAATGGGAGCTCTGTGAATGAGGTCATAATGACACGCCAATGCTGTATTGAGGCGAGTAAAAAGTATGAAAATGCCAATCCGGAATACGGTGGTGATTTTGTACAGTTCTGCACTATTTCAGAGGGGTCGAAAACTGTTGCCCAGTTTGCTACTGCTTTTAATGCATACCGAAAGGCGTACATGAGCTCTGACTCGGAAGACTGTCATGAAACTTTGTCAAGTGACTGGGAGCTCAATGACCCTTCTGCTTCTGACACCAACAGTAGCAGCAGTTTGAGAAATGGTACGTTTGCACCTAAATATGTGACATTTCTCGACGATGATACCCTTCTTCCTGAGAATTGGAGCGAACATATCATTACGTCCACATTTGTGTCCTCGGATGATATTAAATGCGTTGCTTATCCCCTGAGATCATCAAGAAAGGATCTTGCCTTGCCAGCTATGGAGGATTTGGAATATTTAATTTCCGATTTTGTGAAAATTGCACATACTAAATTATTGAGCACAACTATTTTCGCGAGCGGCGCATGTAACACTTGGCGTTTGGATTGTGTTGTGGACATTTTGTTCCGACACGATACAATGCACCATGGTGATGATCTTCAGCAAGGGCTCCTATTGCACAGCTTTGCGGGTCGCCGATGGGTTGTGGATCCTTTCGAGGATAAAGTAGACGGAAGTTTTAGAAATACTCCAGTCATGAGCATTAGTAGTAACTGCAGAACTGATGACAATCTCTGTGAAATCGTCAAAAACCAACGAACATTTGATTCTCGGGTAACAATGAATGAAACCCAAAGTAATCTTAATTCCACATTTTCTAGTACATCTAGCCAAGGTGTGTCCTTGGCTACGGAACAGTCCGAGGAACAGTCATCTTCACCTTCTTCACCAGAATTTCCCGTGCATCGCCCAATTAAATATCACTGTGGGGGCTATCGAGTGTGTATGTCTTCCGAAATTGTTGTCCCAACTGATGTCCCAGTGTGCTGGTTTCATGTAGCCGATTTATTCCCAAACTTTTTATTGAAATGGTTCAGTGGTTCAAAGGATCATGATCGACAGCCAACAAATCATGACGCTTGTGCTGCCTCTGAAGCACCACATGAAGGTGAAGTTGAAGTTGAATTGACAGAGGATCAAATTAGGTGTGTTGGTGATCTTGGGCGCGTGAGTAAGCAAACATCCTTCACATCGGCCGATCTTGATGTGAATAGTTCTATTGATGCTACATGTCATGACGAAGAACACTATATAAGCCAAAGCGGAATTTTGTTCTGTCATTTGCAAAGTGGTTCTCAAAGCTCTGTTGGTCCTGAGACGCGTCATGGTGAAGACGTCCCCAACGCAGTTACGGCCGCTGGCAATCAGGTGCGGAAAGTGGCTACGTCTGGCAGCTTTAATGGTGTGAATGTGGTCAGTACCAATGGAGTTGAGCTAGACGCGGCAAGAGCAATTAATATCGACTCCGATGCTTTTGAGAGTATAAATATTGATGAAGCACAATGTGAGACTAATGGCCACGGTGAAAGAAAAACTGCAACGTGGGAGTGCCAAAAAGCAGCTGGTAATAGTGGTAAATTAGCTAAAAAATGCCCAACATTATGTGGTCTGACGACGTGTATGTCTTGTGAATGTGGGGAACCCTCTTTGTTTCGCCAGAGGGCAAAAGGTTGGGATGTGTCGAGACAAAGGTTCTTATGGAAGTACCTTAAAGCTGCCTGCCACGTAGCATCATCCCCCACTGCACATTATCAGCTAGAAGCTGCAGTCGAGGCCACAGAAAATGAATGTTCAACTAGTATAAGAAATGTTAAACGTTGCTCAAATGGAAGTAAATGTAATCACAGCTGCGGCGTCTCTGCACTAGACTTCAACGGCCGGAAAGGTGGCAGGACGACTAGTCCTATGGACCGTAATTATATCTGCAGCTTGACGGACGAAGAAAATATAACAAACATAGTATGTCAGCCGGATGATCGTGAGTTGCAGGCTAATTATTATATTTCCGCCGGAGACCCTCGTGATCATGATGTTGAATTTAGACCCAAGTCGACGACTAGCGACGACGTAGCTCCGCGGGTTGTATATTCGGCACCATCAACGTCTAGGGCTTCGGACAGCTGGGAGAATTGCAGTACATGTACACCTTCAGTGTCATTCGTAACTCCTCTTGGGTCTCAATGTGAAAAGCGATGTTATAATACTCAACAACGTCCTGCAGATCCGCGGCGTGGCCATGGACCCACGTCGTGGTACTGGGCAACAGCCTGGGCTCGAATTCTCTGTCTGCATGACGCAGTTTTGATATTAAACGATTGGTTCTCTATTGCCTATGGACTATACTTTTTAATTGTTGTGGACAACAAATATCTCTTCGCTTTCAATATCCTGCTGACGTGGGCTTTTCAATTATTGGTCTTTGATCTATTTAATTGGGTTGTTCTTTACTTTGCTCATCTAGGTCCTCTTGAGTGCGAGGTGGTGACACTCTTTCCGCTACTATACAAGCTTCCGACCATTGTATTCCTGCGCTTGTTCGGAATGTTCTATAATTTGATATATTATTACCCGTTCAATCGTACAAAGACGAAAGTTCTGAAACGCATGGAGAAGTGCCAAGCCTTTCAAGGAATGATACTTAATACAGATACTTAATTAATTAATTAATTAATTATATATATTATATAATATTATTATAAGATGTACTGATATTTATATAATATCGATATGATGACAAATTAAAAAATATGTACTGAAAAAACTTTAAAATATAATATATAATTATTCCTTTTTTTTTAATTTGGCGCGAAGAATTCATGATGAATCGAAGTATATCATGACTATATATGCAGTATCGAATGAATTTTGAGGATATTAAGACTGAGCGGCCGGAATTAGATATAACTAATGTTGGGTTACTGTTTTATGAACATCTGTTTATGGTTGATAATTAGTTAGACGATCATCGAGTACAGGCACAAGCTCGTGAGGAGGCGATGGAAAATATGATGAAAATGATCATGAAAGATGATTCAAACATGTGTCTTAACGAATATGAAAAGACACTAATGGAGCAAGATATCACTGTTAAAGAAATTGAAATAGTCATCAAGAATATAATTCTTCCAAGTGTCGATAAATCTCCAGGAGGGGATGGTATACCAAATGAATTTTTTAAAAAGTATATATTAGATCAATGTTGTTCTATTTTGGTTAAAATCTTTAACGTCCTGCATTTCTTATAAATGGATAAATATTTACCACTAGAGAATTCGAAATGGAGAACCTCAATTATGACGCTAATATACAAAAAGAAGAATCCGGAGGATATTAGAAACTATCGACCGATTGCCTTAATCATGTGCTCAATTATGAAAATCTACTCGGCAGTGTATACACCCAGGTTAATACAATATATGTGGATTCAAAGATGATTCTGAAAGCTAACGTAGGAGGGCATACGATCAGCTGACTAGTTTTGTTTTTTTTTACAAGTTGTCGTTTAGGAGCGTATTTCCTTGTTATGCTGCGGTTAATATATCAAGGGACCTCGTGGTTGTGATAACTAAGTAGAGAGCGTCTTACTCTCTCTTTTAAAATTGTCTAACTGTTTATTAATATAAATCCAGGGAGACTACAATAAAGAGATAGAGTTCTTGTTAGCCTAATCTTCTTAGATTGAGTTTTATTTTTCCAACTAAATAGATCCGTACTATCTGGAGTCTTCCTATACAGAGAACTGGAAGGAATGGATTCTATATGCCCACAGTTTTGGACACTACGGAGTCTATGTAACTACTCAAAGGTTAAGGAACATTTGTTCTTGGCCTGATATGCAGAATGATGTCAAACGCGTTCTTCGCAAATGCCATGTTTGTCATTTACATAATCATTCGTCGTCACCAAGGGAACCGTTGCATTTACGGGAAACGGACTTTGTTCCCATGCAAGACATAGAAATTGATCATGTCAAAGGTTTGCCGAAGATGGCTAATGGTTACACGTGTGTTTTGTCGGTTTTGGACAAGTGTACACGTTACGTTATGTTTATTCCTGTCGCCTCGG
>PDIM01000053.1:0-25276 GCA_002811675.1 Ichthyosporea sp. XGB-2017a | reverse complement strand
TGTTGCAAATTGAATTTGTGAATTTGTGCCAGAAAACACCAACAAGAAAAAGAAAAATAATTGAAATGTAGTTGAGTTAAACACCAACAAGAAAAAGAAAAATAATCGAAATGTAGTTGAGTTCACAGCTCTATGCGAAGTGCAAAGGGTCTAGTCTAATTATGAGAATAAAGCTGCATCTTTTTATATAAATTACTGAATTATATTGGTCGTTTTGTTTTGTTATTACCAGTGTCCACCTGGGAGATACAATGGTGACGTTTGGGAACCATACGCAATGTGAATATTCTTATCTTGTGGAATGTAGCACTGTTTCCCTGCTTTGCAAGACTTGTAAAATTGCACATTACTTGATGCATAACCGCCACATAAGGAAGATAATTTGTAATATTTGTTCAAAGCCCAACTAAGTTTCCAGAACATATCTTTGTCAAAGTGCTTTCCACCAGGAACAATATCGGTACAATCCAGTCCAAGACCTCCCCATGTGTTCACGGCTTTTTGATCACCCTCAATTGCCAGACAGGAGCACTTTCCTTGAAATTCAGGACTAGCATGTACGTTAACTGTGTGAAATCCACAGTTGGTTAATTTCTCACCGTAGTATCCTACTGCATTTTTGCAAGGGGTATCATCCTTGGCATTTGGTTTGTATATGGGGCTGCACATAATCTCTAAAGAACGGGCACGGGTATTCCAGTTATTCGCCCATTGATCCGGTACGTAAGTGCTATCATCTGCCACACAACAATTCTGTCCATTACAAATGTCCGGGTCTTGGGATACATCAATCTTCTTCATCGTTGGCCATTTGTAAGGACCGGTTCTGTAAGCCGCCTTTTGACGAGTGGTGGCGATATTGGGTAAAGATGGATCCGATTCCCATACCGCTTTGTTATTTTTATCTGCAACCACACGGCCACGAACAAAGCAATCGCCTTCTACTTCTGTGTACAGTGTAAAGGATTTTCCATACGCATTCGCGAGAGGGTCGTAACCAGTTCTGTCTCTATAATCATGAGACCAATTATTGATTTTCTTTCTCCGCTGGTATTCGATGCGATAAAAGATTGCCACCTGAAGAACCTTCTCGGGCACATCAACACGTGCCTGACATTCCAATGCGTTTGCATTCGGAACCGATACATTCTGGTTGGTGTGTCCTTCAATACTCTGCACCCCTGGAAGTGTTTCAGAATACTCTCCGTCGGCGCAATACAGCTCTCCATCGCCATACCCGTTGTTGGACTTTACAACCTGACCAGGGGGGCAGATGGGGATTCCTTCCACCACAGATGGAGAAGGATGGTCTGAAGTTTTCGGCGCAGGGTGTGAGGTATGGGTAGGCTTCTCTGTAGGAGCAGGAGTAGCAGTCTTTTCTGTAGTTGTGGTGGGTATAACGACTGGAGGAGCTTTTGTTGTAGTTGTATTTATGGCATGGGAGGAAGGACTAGGTGAGTCACTGCTGCTATCATTGTCCAATCCATAGTACAAACCAAGGCCCAATGCGAGTGCCACAACTACAATTACGAGAAGAGACAAAAGGACAATCTTGGTGCGACGAGAAGAACGCCCTGCAGTTTTACTTGCATCGGTTTCCATTGTTGAAGGGCGTTTCTCTTTGGAGCAGGATTTTTAAAACTGATCGATTCACTTTGTTAATCTTTCACAAATCATTCACCTGTCTTAAAATTGTTTTGGGGACATTGCTTTTTCATTCCGTCCTTTATCTTTTTTTTTTTTTGTTCTCATCTTTTGCTTGCTTTCTTTCACTATTCGTGTTTTGCTTTTCCCCTGTGGCTGTCTCTTCATGTCCTCAATAAACAATTATACTTTTGAACTACCCATGTCTTTCCAATTCCATCTTTCTCATATTTAAAAAAAATCCTTACGTTTCAACAGAAAAGAAACCCCCGTTCACCTCTTTCTGGTTATTATTGGTTCCCAGTTCCGCAATTTCCTACTTAATCCACCATTATGCACGGTGCACCCCATAACTATATTTTCCATAATTACACATACTCTATTAAACCCTACACGGAAGCAAAATAAACAGTCCTGTACAGAGTTAACAATGGAAAAACATGTTTCTAATTGACAACTAGATGCACAATTTAAGTGTTAAATTTAGGGATAAATTGAGCCTAATTGCTTATAAGCGAATTACATAGGGGGTTGTTTTGCACATCATCTTTGACTTGTTGATGGTTAAAAGGTTAATCTCATGAATTATAAAGGGTTTTGTACGTAGTTGATACCAAATTTTAAAAGAAGTAGGACATTTAGTTAGTTTTATGCAAGTTTCAACTGAACTGAGGGGGAAGGAGAAAAGTACAGTTTGGAAGAAACGAGGAAAGTTGTGATCAAGAAAGAAAAGAAAAAAAAAAAACAGAAAAAGAGAGATTCTAACTAGAGAAGTAAACAGGAAAATGAGATCCTTGTATGTGGTGTTTGCTTGTTTGGTTGCTTGTGCCATTTGTGGTGGAGTTTTAGGAGGAAACAATAAGATTGCCTTTGATAAATTTCTTGATCAGGACCACAAGTTGAAAAATGAGTATCAAGATGAAGCGGGTGCTTTGATCAACAAAGTAAATGAGAGAATGCAGGAGAAGCAAAAGGATCACAAGCTGAAATTGAGTCAGAAATCCTTTGTTCAGCTTGCGGACCAGCCGCCTACTGAGGAAGAGGAAATGGATTACGAAGGATTCACAATGTATGGTGTTCATAAAATCGCCAGTAGTGAAGAGCCAAGTGGTGCTGGTGAGATGCTCATCCACATGGCGTTTGCAGACAAGAACTGTGAAGACTTAATTGGGATGGAAATAATTCGCAATCTGTCCATGTGCAGGCCTTTGTCTCTGGACGAAAAGAATCCTTTGTCTTATCTCCCCTTTGTGTGCGATGGGTCATCTTTGGATGAGGCAGATGGTGATGACCGATTGTGCGGACACTTTTACAAGAGTGACGATTGTGGAGAAAGCACTGATGGTGAAGTGAAGCCGGATTGGACTGTGAGACTTGCAGAGTTTACAAAGGATCCAAATGGGCCATTGAAGTTGGGAAAATGTCTGCGGGAGAGAGAACAATATCGGGAAGATGAAGTGGAGTCGTTTTGGAACGCTTCTACTAAGCCATTTGGCCGTTCAAAGTACAGTGCTAAGCATAAGATTGCATTTTAGCAATTTCAACTTTAGAAATTGCAATTTTGTAATAAAGTTACATCTCAATAAATCGAAGCAAAAACAAAGGCTTGTACATGCTAGTAGCTTGTTCGTTCTTGGGTTTACGTTAAATTACTTTCGGTTGGAGCCATCTTTTCTTCCATGAATGTTTTATTAATGTATGAATGAAATTGATACGTCTGAAAGGAAACAGCGAATTGCACAATGGAGCAAGTCCAATCGGAAGAACCAAGCGAAAACAAGGAAAGCTTCTCGGTTGCTGTTCTCTTATTAGTTGATGCGTCATTTTACTTCTGCGAAAGGTCCTACTAGGACATTGAACTTGGCTGGTCCATTATTTATTTCTTTTCTTTTTTGCTTACATAAATTATAACATTACCATCTTCCACCTGGTTTGTACAGCTGTGAATCATAAGCACCGTACGCCATGCTAATGGGGTCCTGGCTTGGAATGTTGCATGTCTTTCCCGCCTTGCACAACTTGTTAAACTTGACTTTTCCGGATGCGTAACCACCACATTTCCCAGACGCTTGATAGTACTTATTCAAAGCCCAACTAAGTTTCCAAAACATATCCTTTTCAAAGTATTTCCCACCCGGAATAATATCCGAGCAATCCAGTCCAAGACCTCCATATTTGTAAACATCATTTTGATCACCATCGATTGCCAAGCAAGAGCATTTCGTTTTAAAAGCCTCTCCATTCCACTTGTTAATGACGTTGTATCCGCAGTTAATCAATGACTCACCGTAGTAGCCGCGTCCATTGCACGGGGTATCATCAACGGCATTTGGCTTATAAATGGGACTACAGAGAAGCTTCAAGGAACGAGCATGGGCACTCCAGTTATTAAAAGGTTGATCGGGAGGCGCAACATAGTCATTAGCAACACAGCAATTATTTCCGTTACAGATGGCGGGGTCGCTTGACACGTCTCTTTTGTTCACAGGTGGCCACTTATGAGGTCCGGCTTTGTAGGCAGCGTTTTTACGCATGGTGGCAATGTTGGGCAAAGAGGGATCTGATTCCCACACCGCATTGCCATTTGCATCGGCTACTACACGACCGTTGACTACACAATCACCTTTCACTTCCGTGGAAAGAGTATACGATTTGGCATACGCACTATCATAACTATCGTATCCAGTTCTGTCACGGTAATCATGGGACCAATCGCTGCTATTGCCGTACTTATTGTGTTCTTCCAGCTGGTACTCGATTCGATAGTAAATTGCCACCTGTAGAACCTTCTGGGGCACATCAACACGTGCTTGGCATTCGTAGGCTCCTGCTCCAGGCTTATCAGTATCGTGGTTGGTGTGTCCTTCAATACCCTGCACCCCTGAAAGGTATTCATTGTACTCTCCAGTGGCGCAATACAACTCCCCATTCCCATAGTCACTGCGGGACTTTACAACCTGTCCAATAGGGCAGATGGGGATTCCATCCACCACAGGGACACCAGAGGTAGTTGGGGCGGAGGTGGTAGTCGTTGTCGGGGCCATTGTAGTTGTAGTAGTCATCACTGTGGTCGTAGTGGTTGGCTCGGTAGTCGTAGTCATAGTCGTAGTCATAGTCGTAGTCGTCGTAGTAGGGGCTTCTGTAGTAGTAGCTGTGGTGGGGACAGTAGTAGTAAGGGGGGCAGTAGTGGGGGTAGCGGAAGTGACTGTGACTGTGCCTGTGGCAGGGGAGGTGGGACTTTCTGAGCTGCTGCTGCTGCCGTTGTCTAGTCCATAGTAGAGACCCAGGCCCAGTGCGAGTCCCACAACGACCACCGCAAGAAGAGACAAGACAATGATTTTGGTGCGGCGGGAGGTGCTCCCTGCGCTTTTAGTTGCAGAGGAAGACATTTTTTTCTTTTTTTTCTTTTAGATTTTTGGAATGAAAGAACAACTTAAATAAATAAATAAAAAGGGTTGTTTCGTTGTGATTGATTTTCCTTTTGTCAAGGTACTTGTTATGAGTTATAAATCAAAAACCCTTTTATAAAGAGCAAACAAACAAAAAAAAAAAGAAAGTGCACGCTTTTGTTTTTGAGATCTGCCCTCTTTTTTTCCTTTGTTCTTCTTTTGATTTACAAAGATTTAAAGACTCTTCCGTGGTTCTTTTCCTTTTTCCCAATTCATGTTCCACTTCCCTTTTTTTGTCTTTCTTTTTTTTTTTCTCTTTCTTTTTTTTTTTTTTTTTTTTTTGTTGGGTTTTTAGTTTTTCCCAGTGCTGTAAATACCCTGTTTTGTATGTAAAATTTTCTATGCATTTTGCTTTGGGCCTTGCTTTAATTCTCGGCGAGCCTCATTTATCATCGCCCATGCAAAGTTTCTGTTATAATTTAGTGTTGGGAAGCTTATTATAAGTGGAATATCGACTGTTAAAATTGTTCCACACATGATAATGATCCCCCCCCCCCAAAAAAAAACCCCACAATATGATGTACGTACGTACATCATCTTATGTAACTTACAAATTTGTTCAATGCAAGAATACTCCCACCTCCACGAAAACTACATAACGTGAAACTCTAACTGGACCATTCAATTCTTCTATCATCTCCAAATGTATGTACAACTAGATTTATGTAGTACTTATACGACGTAAGGTTCCAATTTGCACGCCCCATGACCCATCCAAAACCCATCAATTATCAGGCGGGAATATCCATGTGCTCATCATAATTTTGGATGATGGATCTGAGGTATCGTTTCTAACTGATACGTGCATGCACCCTTATACTTGTTATAAGGGGTTGATATTGCGAAATTCAAAAAAAAAGAGGGGATCCAAGTGACTAAAAATAATAAAATCTTCGGAGAAAGGTTAGTTTTTTTTATCCCATGAGAAAGCTGGTCAAAGTTACAACTTACAGCATAAATAAAAGATGAATGAAAAATGATGAATACAACTGATATACAACATGAATATGATAAATGAATCTAATTATTGCTGAATCTGCCACTGCTTATATAACCCTAGAAAAGGAAAAAAAATTGCGGGCAAATTCTGCAAAATTATGACGTACGACGTTCTCTTTTTATATTAATTTGAATCAGCTGAGATATATTTAAGATGATTTGTCAATTTAGGAAGCTCATGGGTGGTCATCATGAAGCATGGATCCGTCGATCAGTTTTATAAGTATAAAGAAAGAGAAAAGGAACAAATAATTAAATAATTGGTAGTCGAAGGGCCGGAAGAAAACTTTTTTTTCTTAAAGAAAACCAAAAAAAAATAATAAATGAAGGGGGGACTAAAAAACAAGAGAATTGATAAGAAATAAAGTTAAGAAGAAGAATTACGAAAATCTTTGATTTAAAAACTTAAAAGGGATAAGTTTGTTTTAAAAAGAGGGTAGTTAAAGTAATCAAAGTTGAAGCAGAAAAAAAAAAAGCAGAATGAAATCCTCTGTGTTGTTTTTTGCCTTGGTGGTTTGTGCCATTTGTACTGGTGGTGTTTTTGGAGGAAATAGTGATATCGCTTTTGATAAATTTATTAACAAGCAGCATGAAGTGTTGGGGGGTTTTGTGGATGAAGCGGGAGCGTTGATTAACAAAGTAAATGAGAAAATGCAAAAAAAACAGCAAGAAACCAAATTAAAGTTGAGCCAAAAATCATTCATGAGTGCAGAGGAGCCACTTGTTGAAACAGAAGTTCATTCTGAAGCATTCACAATGTATGGGGTGCACAAAATTGCCAGAAATGAAGACCCAAGCGTTGCATCAGAGATGCTTATCCACATGGCGTTTGAAGACGGCGACTGTACGAAGCCGATTGGAATGGAAGTGGTGAGAGAGCTGGAGTGCAGGCCTTTGTCTCTGGACGAAAAGAATCCTTTGTCTTATCTCCCCTTTGTGTGCGATGGGTCATCTTTGGATGAGGCAGATGGTGATGACCGATTGTGCGGACACTTTTACAAGAGTGATGATTGTGGAGAAAGCACTGATGGTGAAGTGAAGCCGGATTGGACTGTGAGACTTGCAGAGTTTACAAAGGATCCAAATGGGCCATTGAAGTTGGGAAAATGTCTGAGGGAAATTGAACAGAACAGGGAAGATGAAATGGAAGCGTTTTGGAAGACCTCCACCAAACCATTTGGACGCTCTGCGTTCAGTGCTAAGCATAAAATTATATTGTAATTGAAGTTAAATTATTGATAATAAAATGGAAAACACGTTAGTGAAACACACAGAGATAAAGTAATAAGAACATAAGAACAGGCTCGTACAGGGCTGCATCAATCATCAATTTGACTTCAAAGAAAGTTTGAAGAAGAGTGAAATATTAGTGAAGTTGCTGAACGATGAAATGCAAATTTATGAGAGTTAATGATGTGAAACATCATCATCATTACCTGATATGGCCATTTATACGCACCTTAATTCTTCATTAGCGTGCAACTGGCGATATGGCATGAAAGGTTTGCTGTCTTCTAGCTGACCGTTTAATAGTTGCTTTCAAAGAAGAACAAATTAAATGCAAGACAGAAGCAACTACATAACAAGGATGTTTTTCTGTTTCATGTTATATCTTATACCTGTGCGCTGAACAATACATATATATCATCGCAGTCACGCAAAGTGTCTCGGAAAGTACTACAGACGTACTTTGCAAGCAAGTATAATGTGAAGAAGCGGTTCAAAGACTTTTTTTTCAGAAATTATACCTCGAACGTAACTTTGATTCTCAGTTACTTATAAATGCTTGCTCAGCTTTGGGCGTTCCCCCAATATGAGTCATTCACAAGCTGACCTACGTTTGGGCGGCCTATGACTTATGAGGTTCAGAATTTAACCAACAAAGGGAATCACACCTTCTACATTTGGTTAATGAATTACCTTAATTAGCTAGTGGGTTTTGGCTTTTCAACTGTTTTCTTTATCCTGATTGGAAATATCAATAAAAATCTGCATGGTCTGTAGCAGCTAGCATAACTTAACATACTTGTTGTATACAATTCTGATATATTATACAATTTGTATTTGATAGGCTTATACAGTACTTAGTTATAGGCCCGAAATCCGAGTTGCCCTCAAAATATTAATAAACCTTCAAATTAGCGTCGAGACTCGATCCATTTATAAAAAATTCATGATTCGCATGTGCTTGGCGAGGGTGCTTGTATGTAGCTTGTAGCTACAGTAGCTGAGATATAGGTGGTACGTATTATATTAACGCGTACTTCGCGGATTACTATAGAGCGAGTACTGGCCATGCTGCATGCATGGGCGCGGTACTGGGCGGTGGGCGTGAGCTACTGTAGCTCTGCTGGTGGACGACCATGCGCACATTTTGACCAGAAACATCCCCCCCTTGGCCTTATAGTTAGCTGCTTATGATAGCTGGCAGCTTCCTCCTCCCTTATAGTTAGCTGCTTATGATAGCTGGCTTCCTCCTCCACTAGAGCTGTCTTTCTCCAGCTGATGCGGCGCTATATTTAAATGAAATAAGAAAGCCACAATACTAAATTCTTCTCATAATCAATTAAATAAAACAAGGACAAAAGTGTGATGAAATTATTTTCCCTTAAAACTCTTTAATATCTTTGTGAGTTTTAAAACTTATACACACAAATTAAATTAAAAGCGCACTGAGAAGTGAAGAACAAAGAGATAAAAAGAGATTTTTGAAATCTAAAAGAAAGGAAGAGAAAAGGAAAAGGAACAAGAGGATCCTTTTTGTTTGTTGTTGTTGTAAAGACGGGGGAAAACAAAAGAAAAGAAAGTTTGAGAAAAGACTCGTAGAAATCGAGAACGATTTTATTCATTAGTTAAAAGAGATAGCGTCTGTTTCTCACACCCTTTACTGATTTTTCTTTTTCTTTTGTTTTATTTTGTTGTTGTGTGTGGGGAAATCAAAAGAAAAAAAAAACAAAAAAAACAAAACGAAAACAAAAAGAAAAAAGAAAGAAAGAATTAGCAACTCTATTATAATATCCTTGAAGTGAATAACAATGTTTGGTAGTGACTCAACTAGTTATCGTCTTCAAAATGCACCTCGTGTACTGAAGAGACCACAGTTATTGCCTCTTGCAGTGCCTGTGTTGTGTGTGTGGCTGCTGGCTGCAGTGTTCTATGCGTCCTCCTTGCAGCAGACGTATCTGGAGCAGAGTAAGAGCAGTGGTGCTGGTTCCCAGGAGGAGTTTGTGTTGTTGCTGACCAGTGCACAATTGTGGATGGGAGTGGTGGTTTGTTTTTGTTATTTTGTTGTGAGATATTTATTGGTTCAACCAGCAATGAACCGTTTCTGTTCTTCCTCTTCTTCTGCTTCCTCTACTTCTACTTCTGTTGGCTCTTTGAGTGATTTTTTTATCGCCTTCTGGGGGGAAGTAAGTCACCCTGTGATGATTCTTGGAGGTGCGCTTTTTGGCACTGCTGCGTTGCTCCTGAATGAGTTCATACTGGCCAGTGACAACATTTACAATGGTGACAAGGCTGGGTCTTCCGTGGCGCGTCAGGCGCTGCGAGTGATGCAGTTTACAGCTGCCATGGACCCGCAAATGTGCGTGTTGTTGTTGTTTGGGGGTGTTTGGATTATTGGTCGAGGGAATGGAGGTAATGCAAAGGAATCGCCGATAGCATTGATTGGGAAGGAAGTTTTGGCCCCCTTGCCATTGGTTCTGGCCGTACTAACCACTTTGGGATCGTTGATCATTTCAGAATCATATCTTCAGGAGGCTGCGCTTGCTTCTGGGCATACACATCGATTGAGCTTTGGTGCATTCAGCATTAGCACAGGGCTGTTAGTCGGGTTGGGCTCTTGCTTGTTGTATCAAGCACGGAATATTGTATATGCGACTTTAATGGCAAAGTCTCGTGGAGTTATGGATATAAGTGGTGGTAGTGGGGAGGACAATGGGGCTAGTGGATGGGCGAAAATGCACGATGGGAGCGGTTGCCAGTCACAAAGGGGTTATTCGGGGGTTCGGAATGTGGAAGAGGATGCCGCCGATTGGGATAACAGTTCTTTTGCTCAGAGTTCTTCTGAAGGAGAAGAGATTGGTGAGGCATCCTTAATGCGTCATGGGCAATCGCCCAGTCAGCTAAAGAAGACGGCAAAGCATCCCTCTATGAATTCTGTAGACTCTACAATTTCAGCTAATTCTGTATTGTCGGCGAAGCCGTTTCTAGCTGATATTGAGGAATGGCCAGAGCAATTGCCAACTCGTAAAAACTCTACCATAAGGCGCCGCTCTCAGTATCAAAATGTGCTAAAGAGCATCGCCGTGGCTGCTGAGAGATTTCTTGTTCTTTGCTTCCCTGCTTTCCTGTGTGTGTCATTTTATCAATTTTACATCACCAGTGGCTCCCCGGGAAGAGCTCTTGATATGCCCTTTAGGTCCTATTCGACTGCAGGTCTTTCATTCCTCGCTATGCATTGTAGTGCATTTTGTGCTCTTGCTGTCACATCCCTACTTACTCACACCTTGTTCCACTCTCTTCTCAAAGTATTGATGGTTTTGGTTATGCACTTGTCTACTTTTGCTTCAACCAATGGCTCCAATGCCATTCATCAGAAGGGAGATGATGTTGGTATTGGGTTTCCTGGCATGCTTTATGCTGGATTCACACTTCTCCTTTGCTCTTGTTTAGTTTCTGTTATTAGTCGCAGTGTTCGCTACAAGCAGTCTCGTGCCAAAGAAAGTTCAAGTGATAAGGGGCAAGCAAAGGCACTTTTCATTTTTATCGGGGCTTTGTTTTTGGGATTTGCAATATGCATTCTTTCCGGTCCTCGTAGGACCGGTGACTCGGGTACCATCTCTAGCGCTTCTCTCACCGGTGACTCGGGTACCATCTCCAGCGCGTCTCTCGGTCTGCCATTGGATAGTACATCTGCCTCAGAGGTTGCTAAAGTACACGCATCTTGCCGTGGATGGACGGAGGAATGGAAAATGGAAGTTTTTACTTCAGAGGTGGATAATTTTGTGTCGACACACTTGATTAAGAAAGGTGTGTGGGAAGAGGAGTTAACCAGGCAGTTGTGTCTTAATAACGTTTTGCAACAGTGTCTCCATGCGCGGAACTCTGGTGTGCCCGCTGCCAAACGCCCTTTGGTGGCGGATATTGGTGCTAATGTGGGCTATCACGGCTTCACAGCAGCAGCATTTGGTTGCCGTGTGGTGATGTTCGAAATGCAAAAGCAAGTTGTTTTGATGCTCAAAAATACGATCGCTATGAACAAAGGCTTCAATGAGCTAATTACAGTTGTCCACGGGGCCATTAGTGAGCAGGCTGGTGAGATGTCGTACACTAGCCTGGAAGGAAATATTGGAGGTACAGAAATGTCCACTGAAGGAAATGAAAAGGTGAAGACTCTTCGGGTGGATGATTATGTTAAGGAGCACACTTTATTCACAAAGCTGGACATTGAAGGGTCTGAGTGGCAGGCAATTGTTACTGGTAATGACTATTTTGCCAAACTGCGAACCGACTTGGCTATTGTTGAGCTGCGCAAGAACCAACAGGATGTATTGGAATGGTTCTATGATCATGGCTACAAATGGATTTCCAAATCACGGGAACAAAGCAAGTTTAAGGCAATTAGTGAACTTCAGAGCTTGAAAAACAACTCGTACACTGATTTTGTGTTCCGAAATGGAGATATTTCCAGAAAAGTGGACAATGGGCGCACTCGGCCCATCATAGCAAAAGCTAATTGTGGTGAGCACCATGAAGCATGGGAAATGGAGGTTTTTAATCCCAACGTTGACAAATATGTATCAGCTCATCTTATCAAATACGGAAATTGGGAATCGTCCATCACTGAAACATTGTGCGAAAATAAGGTGCTTCGAAAGTGCATGGACGCCCGTCAGTGGGGTGTTGCACCTTCGCAAAGGCCGCTTGTGGCAGATATTGGTTCCAATGTGGGCTATCATGGCTTTACCGCGGCTGCGTATGGATGCCGTGTTGTTATGTTCGAAATGCAAAAAGAAGTTGTGAATATGCTAGAAAGGACTGTTGCTGCGAACAAAGCCTTTTCTGACCTCATCACCATAGTGCACGGAGCTATTAGTGAGGAGCCGGGAGAAATGTCGTACACTAGTCTGGAAGGAAATATCGGAGGAACAGAACTCACAACAAAGGGGAATGAAAAGGTTAAGACGGTTCGCGTGGATGAATATGTCAACGAGCACACCTTATTTACAAAGCTTGATGTGGAAGGGTCTGAGTGGCAGGCGATTGCGACGGGTACCAACTACTTTGGAAAGTTGAAAACGGACTTGGCTATTGTTGAATTGCGAGGTAATCAGGAAGACGTATTTAAATGGTTTTACGAAAATGACTATAAGTGGTTCGACAACGGCAACGAGCAATCCTTAGAAAGTGGCCTTTCGCGCCTCCAGAGCATGAATGGGCGAAAGAAATCCTCCTATGCAGATTTCGAATTTCGTTTGGCTACGAAAACCGTCGGACAAGAAAACAATAAGAGTACAAATGAAAAGGCGGGTGAAAGCTCGAGACACCAATCCGTTATCGCTAATGCTACATGCGGAAATGTCACCAAGTCGTGGAACATGCACGTGTTCACTGCCGCTGTAGACAATTATGTTTCTGCGCATTTGATAAACTACGGAAATTGGGAACCTGAATTGACCAAGCAGCTCTGCTCTAATAATGTTCTGAAGAAGTGCTTGGACGCGAAAAATGCCGGAGTACCTCTCGCTGAACGTCCTCTTGTTGCTGATATCGGTGCAAATGTGGGCTATCACGGGTTTACGTCTGCTGCCTTTGGATGCCGGGTTGTGATGTTTGAAATGCAGAAAGAGGTTGTGGGTATGTTGAAGGAAACAATTGCCTTGAATGAAGATTTTCCGCAACTCATTCAAGTTGTACACGGAGCAATTAGTGAACAGCCTGGCGAAATGTCTTACACCAGTCTTGAAGGAAATATTGGAGGTACTGAGATGACAGCGGAGGGAAATGAAAAGGTGCAAACACTGCGAATTGATGATCATATTAAGGAACACACCGTATTCACAAAGTTGGACATTGAAGGGTCTGAGTGGCAAGCGATTGCGACTGGTAACAACTACTTTGGAAAGCTTAAGACTGAATTGGCTATCGTAGAGCTGCGAGGCAGCCAAAAGGATGTGATGAAGTGGTTGTATGCCAATGGCTACAAATGGTTTGAGAATGATCAGGAGCAGTCCTTGGAGAGTGCATTGGACCGACTCAAGAGCATGGAAGGACGCAAGAAGGAATCATATGCTGATTTTCAATTCCGTGCGGTTGCTCAAGCCTCCGGGGACGAAGGTAAGGGCATGGACGATAGGCAGTCGAGACACCAATCAATCGTCGCCAATGCTACATGTGGAAATGTCACCAAGTCGTGGAATATGCACGTGTTCACTGCCGCTGTAGACAATTATGTTTCTGCGCATTTGATAAACTACGGAAATTGGGAACCTGAATTGACCAAGCAGCTCTGCTCTAATAATGTTCTGAAGAAGTGCTTGGACGCGAAAAATGCCGGAGTACCTCTCGCTGAACGTCCTCTTGTTGCTGATATCGGTGCAAATGTGGGCTATCACGGGTTTACGTCTGCTGCCTTTGGATGCCGGGTTGTGATGTTTGAAATGCAGAAAGAGGTTGTGGGTATGTTGAAGGAAACAATTGCCTTGAATGAAGATTTTCCGCAACTCATTCAAGTTGTACACGGAGCAATTAGTGAACAGCCTGGCGAAATGTCTTACACCAGTCTTGAAGGAAATATTGGAGGTACTGAGATGACAGCGGAGGGAAATGAAAAGGTGCAAACACTGCGAATTGATGATCATATTAAGGAACACACCGTATTCACAAAGTTGGACATTGAAGGGTCTGAGTGGCAAGCGATTGCGACTGGTAACAACTACTTTGGAAAGCTTAAGACTGAATTGGCTATCGTGGAATTACGGGGCGGTCAAGTGAACGTTATGAAATGGCTGTACAACCATAATTATGCATGGATTGAGAACGGCACTGTAAGGAACATGGACACCGCATTGGCAGCTTTGAAAAAATTGAAGAATGATAGATATAGGGACTTCACATTTATCCAAAAACATTAGTATGTACATACCTATCACGAAATGTGATTCACAAATAAAATTTACTATGCACGAAAAAACTGAAGAGTGTTTGGTGGCTTGCTCGAGTGTAGTCAACACATTGCTGTGAAGAAAAGTCCTTGAAATAAAGACTGGAAGGGATGTGATTCCCAACATATTTCTCTGAACCAATATCCTTGACATAGGTCAGTTTATTCGTTTTATAATACTCCGCAAAAGATGGTCATGTTCTTGGTTAATTTCTTTTTTGCTATGAGAGACCCCTTACAGCATCCGCTTTTCCTTCTGGAATTTCAGCTCGGTCTCCTTTACGATCAAAGGGGGTTGAACATGTGACGGGAGATACACAAAGAGTAAATACAGTTGGTACAAACTCCAGTCAAGTCCTGCAACATGTAAAAAGTGCACCACTACAAGAACGGACACTACAGAAAAAGAATGATATTTTAAAAGACTAGAAAACGATGCTTCGGGGAGATTAATACATGAAAGTGCGATACTTCGGAGATACATGTATTGTGCAAATACAAGCGCGAGCGTGTACCCTACCGCGAAAACGACGGAAGGCAAAGAGGGCATGTAAGACACTAAAGAAGAATCAAGTATATCTTTAAAATATGGGTATTGGGACAAACGTTCTAGAGTGAAGTTGAATAGGCTGACCGCTACAACTACGGGTACCACGCTTGACAAGGATAAAATATTGAAGTGTAAGCGCATGGCAAATCCCACGGAAATGCCTTGCCCGGAAAATAACGAGTAAAAGAATGTGCGGAGCCAGGCTAATGACAAGTGTAAGAGCCATACTGCAACAGAACTTACAATGAGCTCGTAGACAATTATGTCTAATAACCACTTAAGGCTGAATTCAGAAAATACCGATGACTCCACTTCATCTGATTCGGCTTTCTCTTCTTTTTTGGTTTCATCGGTGTGACCCGAAACACAGCCGTCACAGATGGATTCAAAAGGGATAACTTTGCCCTCAATTGGTTTCTCCACCCATCGCTTGCATATCTCCTGCTTCTCAGATACACTCAATTTGGTTAACTCTGCAAAGACAGGGGAGCTAGTATCTTTACTTTGGGCCAACATGGCCATTTGATTATAGTTGTTAACAGGATTAACTGCAATGGTGGAGCACTGTCCCTTGTTCTGAGCCCTTTCGCCTCTTGGCTTGGCCATTGGAATACTTGTGGCAAGGTGTACCATCTCTGTGGACTCAAGAAAATCTACATCCGCACACAGTCTACGAGTGTATTCCACAAGAGAACAATTCGATGAGCGTGTGGTAGAATTAAAGCATGAGTAGTCCGCAGTGGAGTTTGCAACGCTACTTTTAAGAACTTTTTCACCCGTAAAGGCCAGGGGGCTAAAAGGAACAACACGTCCATAAAAGACTTTTCCATACAAAGCTATAGCAAACATTTCCATTTGCAACTCCTTCAAGTATACATTCGTGTACACGGGGTCTTCGCCAAATCGCTCAAAGTTTAAAAAAACATCATCGTTGCTAAACAGGTCACCATTGCCTGTGCTTAAAGCCATTGTTGAAAAGGATTTCTCGGAGTCAACTTTGTGCCCTTCTGGCAAGGACAAATTGAATAAGGCTATCAATTTACTTTGTTCTTCTTTACTGATGCTGAAGAGCGACCGCTCTCGCTCGACAAAATGGACGTTAAGGCTCCATGTAGGCAAAATGGCATCGGGTGGACTATTATCGCTTATGGCATCGGCTAAAGTGCTATCGTTTCTCTGGAAGAAGCGTGCAAATTTATAAATGGGATAAGCGAAGCTTCCAATGGTGGTCACATCCACGTTTGCATCAAAAATCATGCAATGTTTTTCCGTGTCATTCGATGCTTCTTTTAAGGCCTGGTCATACAAACTCCTGTAAGATTCATTAAAGGAATGAGAATCAAATAAAAAGGTAAAGCTTTCCACATTAGGTGCAACAGGCACAGAGGGAGATAAGGAATCCTTCCAGGAAAAGAAACTGGCCGAAGGAAGAGCTACAAGGCTCACATAAAATTCGCCTAACACACCGTGAGAGACCAAGAAATAAAGCAGAGCAATGAAAGCCATCGCAAACGCAAAAAAGACAAGCGGGAGAAGGGAGCAAAGCACCACAGGGATATTGGCAAAGATGGACTCTAGGATTGTCTTAAAGGACCACCAGGCACGAGCAGGGGAAGTTAATATTAAGTGCTTCAACAAAGCTACGCAGTCCTTCCAAAACCCAGCGAGTGTCATTTTGGAACGGGGGTGACAAGGAGTGTTGTGGTCTATATCGCACACATGGGTGGAGAAATGATTCCATAGGGGCTCATTTTCTGGCTGAAAGAACTCTCGCGGAAGGCGAGAAGGAATGTTACAGTTGTCTTGTTTTAGTTGCATTCTTGAACGCAAACAGTTATCTTTTTCCTTATCTTGCATATTTTCTTTTCTCACTTTCTCACTTCTCTCTCTCTCTCTCTCTCTCTCTATCACCTTTTGTAGATCTCTCTTTCCCGACTCTCTTTCCCGATTATCTTTGATTATATTAAAATCTTCAACCTTTGCAAAAAATTAAAGACTATTTTTTTTTTTTATCAAATAAAGAAAGAGCGAGCAGCAACAATGAAAACCAAGAACTCCTCGAAATTAAAAAGGGAGGGCGATATGAAGCAATCGGTTTAACAATCCCCAATCACAAGGTCCACTGCGAACCAAATCAAATTTGGTTTACCCGCACTTCTTATCCATCCTTTTCCCCAGTCCCTCTCCCATAAAAGGGAGGCCATTGTTCCACAGTTCAATTGGTACAAGGTTGTGTAACAAAGCATCAAACTAAGCAGTAATTTCCCATGCAGACTGCAGACTTCTGCACTACAGTAACACTATATATAATTATGTATGTTGAAAAAGATGCAATTACAAAATCAAGGAGTTACATTATTCGTTTATTGCATCGAGAGGTAAGCAATATATCTATCTCTAGGAATGATAGCCCTAATTTTTGACCAATCACCTATTAGCAGAGAACTTTTAGAACAACAACTTTCCATTTACTCACAGCATTATTGCAATAAATTGCAACAACGTGCAGTGTTAATTTTAAAACTGCACAAGAACATGGAAAGCTGTTTTGACTGAAAGAAGTGTGGTTTGGAGAATTAAGAAAGTAGTTTTTCTCTGTTTTAATTCTTTCTGGTGGATACAAATAAGACAATCAATAATCTTTTGAAATTGATAACTTTCGGTATCTTCAGTCAGTTTTAAATCTTTCAAATTATGATTCCTTTGGGTAAAGTGAAAGCGTTGTTTTCCTCTTCTGGATCAGGGGAGGAGGAATCACTAACGACAAAATATTCTTCGTCCTTTCCAGCCACTGAGAATGTCCTGGTTTTGAAAAGTGAAGAGGAAAATACGCATTGGACTCGATACATCTTTCTCAGCGAACGATGCAGATATATCCTTGCACGTCTCATCAATGCCTGTTTGACGTTCTTTCCCGTTGCCGCAATGATGCTTTTCTACTGCTTAGTTGGCTGTTTTTTACTTATGGCCTGCTTGTTACTCTACGATGCTTATCTATCTCTGGGAGGACTTTCCGAAGTTATTCGTGCTTTGGTGGTGATTCCGATGGCACCTGTAATGCCTGCTGGGATGTATGTTGTGCAAAATGCAAATGATGTTTTGGAGAAGGAAAGTCTCCAAGTGCCCTTTGTGAGTGTTAGCACCCCGTTTTATATGAAGGCGAACAAGGAAGTAAAAGTAGAAGATGTTCTTTTCAAACCATTGCGTTTTGTTTCAGAGAATGGTACAACTATGAATACATCTTCTAGTAGATTAGAGTGTGGTGAGTTTGATGATAGAATCGAACCGGCCTTGTATTCCATGCCCAGTTACATCACATACAAGTTTGCGAAATTCTTCTACCAGAATGAGTCCTCATTTCTGGATTTTGTGGAATTCGACATACCCCAGATGCCTCTGCTGCCTACCTGGGGACTAAACGTGGGACCCCTCAAGTCCCATCCTTTGACTGCCATCCTCTCAGATGAAGAAAGCGATGAGTTGACAAAGGCCTTTAATTTAAGCTCTACTGATTGTAGCATTGGGCTTAGTGGCGTGCGGCGTGATGGAAACTCAACGTTGCCGGGGAAGAAACGTAGTGGTGAAGTCGATGCCTCATCGTTAGATATAACACTGGCTGAAAGTAGAGTCCATAGCAAGGAAGTCCAGATGGAGATGTTCACACTGTCGCTCTTTGCAGCGTTAATGCCATACTACGAAAATGGGCGGTGGGTAGAAAAATACAGGATGTGGGATACTAAATTGGGCTTTGCTGCCCAGCTCATTCTCCTAGAAGAGGCCGAGAAACCACATTTGAAAAAGGAATGTGATGCCGCTTTTACAACCCATAAAAGTATTTCAGAAATTGCAACTCAATTGGCCATGAAGGAGGGTAATCGCCATTGCACAGATTTTGGTGTTGCGGAAGCATTATGTAGTGACACTGAGTATCTAAATGAAATTCACTCTATGGATCTCAGGAGCATGTTACCATTGACTGGTAAGATCAATACTAAGCCCATGGAAGATGGTAAAAAGAATGGCAGGTGCCTTGTCATAAGCGGAAACCCTTTAAACACCATCAAGTCTTACCTAGCACCAATCAAGAAAGAAGATTCCAGTAAGCTGCTAAAGTTACCTTTGAACTTGTTATCATTGTCTGACAAACAAGAAATTTGCCGCCGATATGTGCAAACACCTATCCAAAATACCGTGAAAGATCCTTTTCTTGGGATGAACGATGAAGAGTTGAAAGAGCTCAGCAAAGACTTCAGTTTCTTTGTACATCTATTTGCGAAGAGTGGTTTTGCCGTTCTTGAAACGTTTCTGATTTACACTTACAAGTTCTTTTACATAATCTATTTTTATTCGATATTCAGTGGGAAGGATATATCAGTTAGTCGGGCACGCTCTATGCTCATGTCGCTCCGAACGATAGGGCTCTTTTTCTTCATTCGCATTCTAGAGTTGGCTGCAAACTGGGTGTGGGGTGCATATCTCTCTGGCATTCTTTCTACAGACATTGAACAGTTTGTCCATGTGTCCTTTGAACTTGCTTACTTCCTCCTTTTTCTCTCGCTTTCTTTTCACACTTTTCTCGCGGACGAAATCCCTGCATCCCATGGTATGAGCGAAGCTCAGTTTCGCCTAGTGCTTCAAAGTATTTGTAGAAATGTTGGGCTTTACGCGCTTTTAGCCATGTTACTGCCTATTTTTTTGGTAAGCAAAACATTACTTTGGTCTATTTTGTGGGGAGCTTTGGAATACCATTTGATCTTCATCACTATCCCTACTTTTGTGACAGTACCTAGTTCTATTTCAGAAGCCGAGATTCGTTCAAAACAAGACTCCAAAATGACGTAAATAAACACTGCGCATCCTATATATTGCTTTGAAGTGTTTATATTTGTTTTTGCTTAAAGAAACGTAATTTATTATGCACTCTGTAACATTGAATTTACCTTGTTCTACTAGTAACACGGGGTGGGCGGTAGAACAACGGCATGTAAATAATAGGAACCTGTCATGGTGTATACAGATTGTACTTTCTTCGTCACTATGGTAGAGTTGTTGTACTTATAGGTAACAGTGGCTGTGTAAGGTACTTTTGCAGTTCCTTTATACTCGGTAATTTGAACACCCTCTTGCTGTCCAGGAGGAACAGG
Organism: Ichthyosporea sp. XGB-2017a; assembly: GCA_002811675.1. NCBI lineage: Eukaryota > Ichthyosporea > Dermocystida > Chromosphaera > Chromosphaera perkinsii. The sequence goes on along the minus strand of PDIM01000053.1, from coordinate 5,326 downwards.
AATCTCTTCTTCAACACTCACGCTGGTTGCATAGCTTTTGGAGTTGGATTCCCCGTACGCGTACGACTGTGAATCGGAAGTGGAGTGAGAAAATGTAGCACTGGTACTGTCCCCGACTTTAAGCACTTTTTCGATGCTTAACGATTGATCAAATGTCACCGTCACTTCGTGAGATGTAGTCTCGGAGTTAGTCATTGTGTACGAGCTCGTATATGAGTTTGTGCTTGTTTGGGATTGCTGGTACGAGACATCCGAATTTATAGTTTCGTTTCCAGCACAGTTTGAAGAATTAAAAGGAGTGTACGCAACTACCTCATTAAAGTTCAGTTCAGCAGAATCAGTATCAAAGGAAACATCCGTAAAACTAATACCAGATAGACCTGCAGCAGTCCAAAGACCTATTCTTGCAATAAGTGGTACGCTTTTTTCCTGGTAATACATTTCCACATCAACTCCGTACAGAGGGCTGCCATAAAGGTTTTCTTCAAATCCGTCAAAAGAAAGAAATAGCTTTTTACCGGAAGTTGTCAACTGTTCTTTTGGATCGGTGATACCAATCGAGTAGCTATTGCCCTCCGTGTCAACAAGAGTCATACCAAGAGGAACATAACCTTTCGTATCACCCTCTTTTGTTGCCATGATACCCTGAGAGAATTTGACAGATTCAAATGTTGTACCCGCATCCCAAGAAGCGGAGTATTTGCCGTAAAACCCGGTTTCACACAGGGCTTCAAGGTCTGATACTGAATAATCCGAGGAAGAATCCCCATGAACGTTTCCAGCCGAACTTCCATCTGAAAAGTACACTATCAGAATATTCAATGTTACAGCGAAGTTATTAAAACACATCCACATTCCAGTGGCAGTTTTAGCAGAACTTGAAACACTACTAGCGTCCTCGAAGTCTTCACCAAGAGTGGAGTTAACGAGTGACAATCCCTTAGACTTCCCTATAGACGCGAGTTGGTAAAACTCGGGATGCAATCCATTCAGTATTGGGTAGTTGGCTGGAACATTGATGGTGGTGGCAGCCATTGATGTGGGAGTCTCTGCAGGAGCAGTAACAGGGGCTGCCCCTGTTGCAATAAATAAGGTGAGGTGGCAAGCGCAAAATAAGGAGACTAATATCATTGACATGGTGACAATGAAGCAATAAACAAATCTGTAAGTAAAGTATTTAGATTTTGACTTTGAAAATATGATTTTAATATTTAATATTGTTAAACTGTTTTGATACAAACTTGAAAGACTTTGTAGAGGACCCTTCTCTTTTTATACATCGTCGACCGTAGGTTGTTCACAAAGAAAAAGCAAAAAGAGAAAAACAAAAATAGTTCAAACGTTTCACGCCATTTCCGCGGAAAATGGGACAGGACAGGTTATCCTCCGTTTGGAAGGTCGAAGGTCTTTCATGTTCTAAAGTCTAAAGATAAAATTAGATGCGATCGGCCATTGGAATTCATTGGTGATGTAAGCAAAACAATAGAAGTACTTGAGACGTACTTGAGGTTTCAAAAATAAGTCATTTCTTATAGGAAGCGGTCAAGGGTTCCCTAGTTCATGTGTCTATGTAGCCTGTGTGGTTGAGACTTGAGTGCAGTGTACTATAAATAGGGGGATTATGGCCGGACTATGGCAGGATTATGGTCAAAATGCGATCAAAAACGCGGAGATATTGATTTGTTTCGATTTTTGCATCATTTCCACAAACCAAATACAGTCAAGAAATATGCCTCATATCCGGCCGGGCCGTTTGACGCACAAATAGAAACCTAATTATATATCTTGGCAAATATTAACTGTAGTTGCACAATTCGCAAGCTTACGTACATACAGCTGTAAATAGTTGATATTTGTAAATTTCGAGAATGCTTCACAAGTTAAAGGTAGTGCGGGTTACTCATCATTTGAGCCTCGAAGTGGAGACGCGCTAGAAGCATATTCACTTCATCCGGTCTTTTTATTCGCGTGAAATGTAAGGTTGTAGACTCGTGTTCCTTCAGCTTTGTCCCCGAATGAGAATAGAAGGATCAAGCAGAGCCCCATATGTTGACTACTAGCTAGAGCTGTACGGATGAAGCTAGCACTTAGCAAACTCCAAGGGAAGAGTTTGTCTAAACTAGTCTGACGTTGTGCACACTTGTGAGTCGCCCATGCAGTTACGTTCTTTTTCGTTTAATGAAAAAAGATTTGTTCATCTCTGGGGCCAAGAGGAATACTTATAGATATGGATAAAGGAAGCAGCAATACCTTTGCTTTGTCACTGGAGCCATACGATATTTGGACTTCCATTAACATGAGTTCTAATGACGCAAGCAATGCACCGTTCTCGGTAACTTTTCCATCGATTACTTGACAATCTCACTGTACTTGACGTCGCTTAAGCAAAAAGAGAATGCAATGATTGCGGACTATCTTTCGAGTATTCAGGTATGAAGAACTTGGCTTATTCACCACAACATGCACACCGAGAAAGCTTGTGGAAAAGAACAAATACACCCTCCTAGCTTCTACCACTGATAGAGCATTCATTCGGACTGTAGGCCTGTTCTTACCCATTATCACACATATAGGATCAAGAGTTTATCCTGTACTTGCAGTCTGCTAAAGTCCCTAAGCAGCAACCATTGCAAAGGTAAGAGCAGTCGAGTAGACGATGTACGTACGTAGTTTTTATGTTAGGATTATCTTCCTTTATTGCAATCGGGAGTTCCTTTACAGCTGTGCATCAAATGGTGTCCAGCCATGATTGGTTGGGAGTCATCCAGTCCATTTCCATGTCCATTGTTGGTTAACAGTTAGCCGAGTATTATTTTTACCTTATATGGTAAAGAAGTGTTTTGTCATTAACTTCCGATTATGCGATTGGTTGAAAATAAAATAATCGCAGGTCTTTTTTTTTTTTTTTTTTTTTTTTTTTTTTTTTTTTTTTTTTTTTTGTTCTTGTTTTTATATTGTACTTTTGGAGTTGAGTTATTGTAGGCAAAGTGTATTTAAAAGGACAGGGGTTCTAGCTTGTTGCAAGCAGTGTATCAAAGCAGACTTTCAAAAAAAAGATAGTAACGCGAAAGTAAGATTTAGTTTTATTAATCGGAGCAAAAACACAATGAGTGTTAATTTCAAAGAAAAGTATGGTCCCTGGGCGTTGATTACTGGCGCTACTTCCGGAATTGGATTTGAATTTGTCAAGGAGGTTGCCCGTCGTGGTCTGAATGTAGTTATGGTGGCCAGACGAGGTGATCTTCTAGAAGAAAAGAAGTCAGAGATTACGACGAAAGTGAATACTGCGGTTCAGGTGCGCTGCCTAGTTGCTGATCTTAGCCAGAGCAGTGGAGTTGAGGCTGTGATTGAAGGAACCAGAGGGGTTGATATCGGACTTCTAATCCCGTGTGCTGGAATGGAGGTGCATGGACCAGTGGTGACCAATGATATCAGCAAGGAACTGGCAATGATACAGTTGAATGTCACTTCTGTGTTTGCTTTGACACACCACTATGCCAAAGGGATGGTGGAGAGAAAGAAAGGGGGGATTCTTCTGGTTGCTTCGATTGCTGGACACCTTCCCAATCCTTTCCTGTCTAACTACGCGGGAACAAAAGCGTATATCGTCAACTATGGGCAAAGTTTGAATTACGAATTGGCGAAGAAAAACGTGGATGTGACTGTTCTCTCCCCGGGGCCCACAAAGACGCCAATGTTGGACCAACTCGCCACTGAGGTGGATGTACAGAGCAGTGGGATGAGTGTGCTGGATGCAGATTACGTCGCTGCATGTGGACTTAACTCTTTGGGTGTGAAACCGGTGGTTATTCCGGGTTACATGAGCAGCTTTCAAGTGTCTGTAGCCACTCGTTTGCTTCCAACCTGGATGCAAATATCCCAGAGTGGGCAAATGATGGAAAGGTCTATGAAGAAAGAGCTAACGGACTACTAAGAAAGATAATAAAGATTCTATGTTGTTCATATCAGAGGTAGCTCTGTGAATTAGCCGAATTTAATTTGTTCAAGAAATAACGCGTTCTGCGTGTTGAAGACAATTGCAGTCGATGAGTCACGAACGGAGGTAATTATGTAACTACAAATACAAAGAAATTTCATATTTCTTGCATTCCCTTTATTCCAATTTGTCCAAATTATGAATATTTCCCTCACGCTCACAGCTAGCTAATTGTAGCTTCGCGAAACTACATATTCAGTGCCCACGCGCGCCGCCGAGCGCACAGTGCTTGACGCTATGCATGGAGCACGATCGAGGCAAAGGCGCAAATTGTTGCTCTGCCCCTGTACTGAAGTGCAAGTGAAGCAGTCCAGTACAACAGCAACACTCAAGTACAGTCAACAAAGTCTCAGTTTTAACTCGTTATTCCCTCCATTTTCCGCAAATGGATCGAGCCTCGCACGAGAAACTGAACACAAAATAATCGGACTGGGACCCTCTGAAACCAAGCAGATGCTTAGCCAATCAGAGGGGCGTATTAAGAAAAAAAAGTTAGATACGCGTCAGTGATTGGCTGAGAGAGAAATTGTTGCGGGTTTTTTAGTGTTTTGGTGTTAATTTTTTTTTGTTTAAAATTATTTGTAATATTAACAGTCAATTTAATTTTGAACGGTTACAGGGACGGGACAGCTCGGGTTAATTGGAACTATACAAGTTGTATTTGAGAGTTGAGACGGTTCCTCTGACCGTTCCACACGACCAGACGTACCGCGGTCCGCGTACGCACAGTGGTCTGCGACCACTATTTGTAACTTTCCCCTAAATAATTTGAAATACACAGTTTTGGTTTAAGTTGGCATTGTTTTCATTCGAATGTGGAACTAATAATTAATTAGTGTTTTGGTTAAGTAAGTTAAATATCTCCTTTAATTGTTGTAGAAGTTCTTTGTGCTTGTTTCGTTGAGTTTTGATTTGTGGAAGGGGATTTGTTTTTTTGTTTTCTTCTGTTTCTTGTGGTGAGATTTGAAAAGCGTCTGATTCTTGTTTTCTTATATTTTTCTCTTTCATTGTTAAAACTTTCAAGTTAATTTATTATTGTTCTTTATCTTTCTCTTCTAAACATGGCGTTTATGAAGAGTCTTATCGCGTTTGCGGTCATTGCAGCGTTTGTCTGCACAACTGCAGACGCTGGGTCTTTGCACCGGAGAAGTTGTAATGCACCTGATGACAAATGTGGCGGCACTGCTAATCCAGCCTTTAATTTTGTAACCAGTACCGTTACCAACCCTGCAGATTGCCAGACAAGAATCTGTTACTCTATTACTGTTGACTGCAGCGCTTGCCCTGCCACTGGTAGCAATGGTAATGGCTGCTGTAAGGATATCTCCC
>PDIM01000052.1:62232-87597 GCA_002811675.1 Ichthyosporea sp. XGB-2017a | reverse complement strand
AAAAAAAAAAAAAAAAAAAAAAAAAAAAAAGTTTCAATTTTGAAAAACAAAAAAAATCCGTTCATATAGATTGACTAAAGTTGACTAAAGCTAGTGGGAGGAGCTTATTTAGAGTAGATTTGATTATTATCAAATTGGGAGGCACGGGTTGCGGACAATATACACTTCACATTTGTTTTGATCCCCGAATCTTTTTCCAATCGATCTTCCCTCCCTCCTTTTCAAGATAAAACTCAAATCCAACAAAAGTCTTTTGGGAAAAGACATGTGAAAGGGCAACAGGATGCCCATGAATTATGAATTCTAAAACGAACGGTGGTTTGATTAAAGTGTTGCTTCGCGGTGACACGGGTAGGGCAACAATGGTTTCAGAAGCTACAAAGAGTACATGCTACAACAAGGGACTTGAAAGTGGATCAAGCGCAGTGGATAAAACCGTATTACGTAGACAGAAACTGTATGACTTTATTGATGAAGTTAACTATGCTGAAGGAGAAGAACTCGCATGGCTGTTTTTCAGTCGTTGCCTGTTGCTTAAAATCGTGCGGGGTTGGTCCAGTATAGTCCAACACGGCAAAGCACGTGAAGGTATACTTAAGCAAAGGCACGACTTACTTGCCCAGGTATTGAGGGCCCGGTCGTTACAGACACTGTGGGGCGTTTGGTGCAATGCATTGAGGTTAAAGGAAGAGGCGCGCGCTTCTCTCGTTGCAGACCTTTCAAAAAAGCAGCATTTGGGCATTTTACGTAAAATGGTTGATCAATGGAAAAACAGATTGGACTTTGTGCAGAATGTTCTGGAGCCGCAAGCTGCGTGTCTCTACCGCCAAAAATCTTTATTCAGGAGGCACAAGCTTCTTTATGATTTCTTTACCAAGTGGCAGAAAACGTGTCTTGCTAAGCAAAAATTGCATACAAGACTGGAAAGGGAGTTTACAAGACTTAATCGCATTAAAGCACACAATAACTATTTGCTTAAAGTGCTTCTTCTTCAGTGGAAACGGAAAAAATTCTATGTGGGCGTTCTTCTCCCAAGCATTTGTGAGAAGCACCTTTGCTTTCGGGGTGCAGCGATTGTTCGCTGGCGGTGGGCGCAGTGGTGCCGCGCACTCTGCTTTGTTCGGATGGAGCTAGTTGAAGGGAATATGCTGAGGGGGGCCCTGAAACGAAAGGAAAAATCTTTGTTCTTGGACTACTTTACGAAATGGAAGAATACTCTCGCTTTTTATAGGAATCGTCGAGAGCAAAGACTTGCCAAGCTGGACGCTCTTGAACAAACCATTTCTGATGCTCGAATCGCTAAAGTTAAACGATATGCCCTTCTAATATGGAATAGAAAGTTGCGTATTCGTGTTGGGAGAATGAAAGCGATGAGGCTGGACGTGCATACAGAAATGCTCGATGTTGTCTTGAAACAATGTGTTGCCCGACGCAACTACTTTAAAAACTTGAAGTTGAAAGTAATGCGTGCGTTGAAATGCTACACTTTTTACCAGAAGCGTGCAGGTGAGCGCGAGCGCGCTTCTCTGTGTTATGAAGATGCATTTTCCAAGGGTTATTTGGATGGGAATGGTTCTTACATTGCTGACAGTGAAACGGAGGATAAAGAAAACGCGACCACACAATACTATGCTGCTGTGCAAAATAGACGAAAGCATATTGATGAAAAAAGAAAGACGTCGGCTACGGCTACTCACACACAGAAGTTTTGTACAAGGGAAGACAGTTTTAGTAAAAGCATTGTGACAGGCCAAAAGAGCTCAACGAAGAACCAAGGGCGAGATTTGCAAGACCCTGATATGCGGCTGAGTTATGTCGAACTATACAAACGCCGACAAGTATACCTGAAGATGGGCGAACTTATTTAAGTGTGCAGTGAAAACTTTCATCCACATTTGCAACTACCTGAGCTGTTTCAAGATGGTGAATGTATGTGCCTGTCCCTGTCTGTGGACATTTGGCAAGGCCAAAGATGAGCATGTTCTTGTTGATGTTCGAGTACTGACGAGTTCTGGAGACTGGAAGCCTCTTCTCCTGTGATAAGGAGTGCAAGAAGGTCGCCTTGGCCCTTGCACCGCCTATAAGCTCCTCCGCATGACGCATCGTCGACAGGCCACGAAGAATTAGGGGCCGCGATAAACAATAATAAAGGGTGATCCAAATTCCAATAGACAGATAGCTATATATGTATAGGGTTCAGGGTAGGGTTATACCACATATGGGTGATTGTGGAGGGGATGGGGGATTATCTGAATCACCTTGTGCATGATCAGGGCTGTATAAATTGTGCCCAGGCGATAAAAGATGTGAGGGGACTGACTCCTATAATAAAGGAAGGAGAGATAGATTAGTAAGAACCAACCACAAGCTAGAGGGAGAAGAAGAAGAAGATTAGTACCACCCACCGTAAGGACCACTACCACTCGAATAACAAGAACCTAGCTGACTACCAACTGGCAACTAGTGCACTAGGCACCCCTGAATAGAAGAGAGACACAACAGAGAGAGAGAATTAGTACTTCCAAACCAGCAAATATTGAGATTCTTTAGCGTGCTTTTCGGGAAGGGATGCATAAGAGTGGCGGGCTGAGCTGGTAATAAGTTATTCAATCAATCGCGCGAGAGCAAGGGAGTGGGAAATTAAGAACGTCGTGTGCATATTAAAAAAGCATATGGACTAATGGAACTGGGGATATATGCGAGAACTTTGATTAAAGATAGAAGCGTGATATTATGGTTATGGTTCTGCAAGTTCACGGGAAGGAAGGTGGGGCATGTGAAATAGGGGGCGATGACCGTTCGCGGAGTAGTGGCAGCAAAGTTAAAGGCTTATTGGTGGAAAATGAGTCGGTAATTCACAATAGGAGCTTCGATCCGTCTCAGGGCCGGTCACAAATATTGGATTCGGTGGGGCCGGCGTTGAATGATTCCGATAGTGATAGGGATATTCGCGGTGTAGAGGAAGGCATAGTAAGCGCACCCCAAAGTGATGGCCTTACGCATGGTGAAAGTAGCAGTGGTGTACTGAAACCTTCCACTTCTGGCGGACGGGAGGATTTTCTCCGGCCTCAAGATGCGATGGATGAGCAAGATGGCTTGAGGCAGCGGCGCGTTAGAAAGAACAATAGCGAACAGGGTGGATATGAAGATGAGGATGAAGAAGAAGGAGAAGAGTCCCTAAAGCGAAACAGTACAAGTGATGATGGTGAAAAGAAAACGCCCAAGAAGTCTACAACTTCGCAAATATCTGAAGCTGAAAGACTCCGGCTCCAGAGCCTTCCTGCCCGGGGAAAACGGTGTGGATTATCAATTCGCGTGTTGCTAGTGGTAAGTAATGTGCATTTACGAAGGAAATTGCCTTTAATTGAGAATTGATTAATAATCTCTTGTTCGTTTACACCTGCTGTATATCAACAGTTGTCTTTTGTAATCCAAGAGGCGCTTGCGATAGGGCTGTTGTGGAGTATCTGGCAGACACAGGCGACGTCCGATATTCAAAGTATCGGAACTCTCTATGCTGACGACAAGGGGAAAGGTGTAATGACTGATATAGACTATTTTGTGAACGTTTCTGTTGCTTCGCTAAATGTGATTGATTTGTTCTATAATTCAAAGCAAGGGTTTGTCAGTGGTGGGCAAAATCCGACAGCGGATGATTTGAAAGGCTTCAATACAATGTTCTCTCTCAATCTACAGATAAATGGCTCAACCTTTAGTTGGATAGAGGCTACCTTTCCACCTTGGGACAAGTATGCGGGAGCACAGATAATTGGTGACACGGAAAGTTACCCAAGAAATGTTAGCTACGTGTATAAAGGTAAGAATGTGACATTGATTGTATAAGCTAAATCGGTCATGTATATTGACGATGAGTTTTATTTGATGTCTAAATGTCATTAGATGGTCCGAATAGCTGCTGGCAGGCTTATACAGAAGTAGTTGCATCAGATCTTAAGTACAATCCCTATAACTGTTCACTAATACCAAATACCACATTATGGTATAACATTTCCGTTTCTACGGAAAAGGCTATTATAATTACAAATGAAACAGCATCCCATTTCAGATTTGCGCTAGCGGATAGACTCTTTAACGATAATAACCCAACTACTGCCTTTTCGGGACTTGTGCAAAGTGAAGATTTTTCAGAATTGCTAATTCAATCAAAACCATTTTTGGATTCGGAACTGGCCCTCGCGTCTTATTCATCTTGTTTGAATAATTCTCAATACCTGGTTGCGACAACCACTCCCGTCAGTGGAGATATGTCTTCATTTATTGCAAGTACCTGTCAAGGTCTTATTCGAAATCCAAATGGCTTCTTGGACTATATTGATAACAATGGTGATCCCTGGTACTTGACCAATTCGTATAGAAGTGCTGTTGTGGAGACTGATTCTTGGACGGTACTCATGACTATTCCGAGACATAACTTTTTTTCTTCTATAGATGAAAACACTATTGGTTCAATTATTGTTTCGTGTGTACTTTTTATTGTGTCAGTTCTTGTGTCAATATTTTTAACTATGTATATAACCCGCCCACTCCAACACCTTAGTCGGTATTTGAAAAAATTAGCCAGTGGTGAAACCATTGAGAAACCTAACGACTCCCGATCAACAAGATTCCAAGAATTTGAAGGCATATTCCATGCCGAAGAGCAAGTTCATGGACTCATTGCAAAGATGAACAGTGAACTGTTGGTTGCTCAGGAAGAAAGGCTGGAACGTGCAAGGCAGATAAACCAGCTACAGATGCAACTCGCGGCGACAGTGGGGGATACGATCCCAAAGAAACCTATATCGATATTTATAGGAACTTGGAACGTTGGTAATGCGACGCCAGATGAGAACCTTAGTGGCTGGCTGTCTGGTCGACACGACATGTATGTTATTGGAGTTCAGGAGTGTGTGTATGGAGCAAACTCGCAAGACCATTTTTACTCTCTGATTAAACGGAGCCTTGGCCATAATTATCTCAAGCTAGCTGGAGCGAATATTGTTAGTGGTAATTTGCGGGGAGCGGATGTGTCAAAGGTAAAAAAAAATCAACCGAAAGAGGACGTTGCTCTTGAACAAGGTGTAGATATCAGAGATGTCACTGGAAGTGGGGGGCTTCGCTTGGTAATATTCATTAGAGAAGAGCATCTTCCATTTGTGAAAAACATTAAAGTAAGTAGGGAGGCTACAGGGATTGCACATGTACTGTGGAACAAAGGGGGGGTCGGTATTACTTTTGAAATATACCGGACCCAAGTATGCTTTATTACGTCTCACTTGGCGGCCCACCAGCAAAAGGTAAAAGAGCGGAATTCTGACTTCCATGAAATTATGGAAGGACTAAAACTGGGTCAAAAGCATTCCATCTTACACAGCTCCCCGTATGTGTTTTGGTGTGGTGACTTAAATTATAGAATAGATATGTCTAAGGAAGACATTCTAGGGGATATGGAAAAGGGTGATTATGAAAGAATGCGACTGAAAGACCAGCTTAATGTTGAAAGGGGAAATGAAAGAGTATTTTGTGATTTTAATGAACCTAAAATAGATTTTCCTCCAACCTACAAGTTTGAACGGGGCATCAATGAGTATGAAAGTAAACAAGGCCGTATTCCGTCGTGGTGTGACCGTGTTCTTTTCTCACACTGGCCAGAATTAGAGGTAAACGTAAAAGAATATAATTATGTGCCTTCAGTAACTTCAAGTGACCACAGGCCCGTGTATGCTGTTTTCGACATCAATTGCCCTTTACCTTATATTCCCCTTGGAATTCCTTCGCCTTGCTGCATTATTATTAGAAATCTTAAATTTCATCAAAAAGAAGTAGTCGAGGGGGAGTCGGGAACTATAGCAGGCGAAGGTGGCTTGAGGACTAACTCTATTCTCCCGAGTTTTTCCACGGACATGAATGCTTTGGGGTCTTCACCAAGCTCGACGTCAGGTTTTTTGAACGTTGATATTTCAACATACCCAGGTAGTGGTAGTGAAGCGGAACAGGCTGATGAGAGTGTGGTTGTGTCTAAAGAGAAAAGAAAAAAGAAAAGATCAAAAAAAGAAGTAAAAGAGCAAGAAAGCGTTAATATCTGCACGAAACCCCATGTAAAGCTGGACAAAAGACCCTTTATGGAACCGGTTCCGTATCGCAAGTATACCGATATATCAGATAATGGTTTGATTTTTTCGTATGACAATATCGTCCAACAGTTGATGCCAAGCGAAAAGCGATATATCCGTGAACAACATATTGTGTTAACATTTGCTACTGATCCGGACTCTTGGAAGAGTGATAGGCACCGACAAGTGGGGCAATGTGTTTTAAGCCTGAGGGCGGCTGTAGATGCTGATGACCCTGTATCTTTCTCTGCATTTGTAAGCCGTGGTGGTTATAAGCGTAATTTGATTACCGGTGAACTTATTGTTCGCTTTGGCGATGAAAATTTGCAAGACAAAGGTCGAGTCAGCTCTGCTACTGAAGAAAACGTTCCTCTCCTTAGGGCAAAATGAATAAACTACAACCTGTAACTTATTCTAATAAAAGAACTCCCCCTTTATTTACACTATGTGCACATCACTCGATTCCAAACCCAACTGTTTCACAGACTGCTTTCAACAACTTCTCTCTAAGCTGCTCGAAGCTCTCATATTTCGGGAGGTCAATTCGATTGAAGCAAGTATGGCTTTTAGGGAGTTTGCTCCCGCTAACAGAAGACATCACTTCAATTGTGAATTTGCGAGGGCCATTGCTCCCTTGAAGATCTTTGAACCCATTGACAGGAACTCGCGAAGTACCTGTGCAAAATTGCAAAACTTTTGCTTTCTGCTCCGCATCAAACGATGCAACAGCTTTCCAAAACCACTCCACTACCTCATCGGTATCTTTACAGTGTTTGTAGTCAGTAAATTTCCGCCAGTTATCCACATCAATTTCGCCTAGTCCTCCGATAACCAACTCCAGTTCTTTTTCATCAAATAAGGAGAGCAAATTCATTGGGATCAAGTCATTAAAACCTTTCATAAATGCTGTGAATTGTTTCGAAACGCCTCTGCGAAATCGCCATTGCACAACCAAATTAACATACTCTTCCTTGTTTTCTTCTGTAACCGGAATATTAGCTCCGCCTTCCTTTAATTCTTTGGATTCTATCTCTCCATAGGTGTCGTGGTCAACACTAAACACGGCTTCTAGTTCCGAGACATCATTCTCCCTATTTAATTGCATCAAATGACACATACCAACACGTAGACAAACACAAAATATTATAAATAACATTGTATTATCAAAACACATGTGCTACAAAGAAAAGTATTAATACTTACAAAACCCACTTCAAACTGCGATAATACTCCGGATCCACAAACTCCATATCTTCCAAACCAACCGGCTTACCGAGCATTTGCTTGTAGAAAGGCATTACAAACCCTCCATCAATATAATAGCCATGAAAAACTGCCATCCCAATGACTCGGCCAACAAACATAAAGTAGCTAAGATGATCTGGGTTAACATAAGATCCTGGATTAATTTGCAAGGTGTACAGATCTGTCCGTGAGTACTGAAAGAGACCGTAATACGGATTAAGCATTTCGTGAGACAACACATAAAACCACTCACGAGAAACGCCACCGTAGTCCAGCCCCTCTTCCTTGTGGAATCGAATATTTAACTTTCGTTTTAATTTATCTGCAGAGAGACTATTCAAGATCTTGTATGAGTCTTCGAAAATGTGTTGTCGTCGCACCACCATATCACACTGTCCTGGTTGGGCCCTCAGCAGCGATCGAATATAACCAAGCTTTCTTTTCAGATCCTTTTGGAACTGCGGAACACTTTCGTCCTCTTCCGCGGGCACTGGAGGCTGAAGGCGGGGGTCTGCAAACTGTGTCGTCTGTGTATTATGATCCACAAAATAATTTCTTCCTTGAGCATTTTGTCTCATTTCCCATCCCGTCGGAAGAGGTCCTAGATCCCTAGAGCTGGTCAGCACCCTTGGCTGGCGGGGGTCATGCCATGTACTTGTTCGTGTGTTGTGGTCCAGATAATACACTTGCCCAAGTGCAGTGACTTTCCTTTCCCAGCCCGGAGGAAGGGATCCTCCTGTAGGATATAAACAACCCCGGCTCTCATACTGGCGACGTACTGCCTGTCGCTGTTGTCGCCTGGACGACGACGAAGATGGTCCAGCTCCTGCACTGCTTGCAGAATAAGAGGCTCCAGATCCATCACCGATGAGGGCAGCACTGTTATTGTGTTGGTGACTATTCGATGCAATACGTGACCCGCGTCTCATCATCAACCCGCTGTCCATTGCTCCTTCCTCATCATCCGAAGGGCATGTCATATTCGCTGGCATGGTCGGCCTCTCCCATTGCGTCTTTCGTGTAATGTGATTACAAAAATAAGCACGCCCTGAGGGTGCAGCGCGCGCTTCCCATCCCTCGGGAAGAACGGCATTGATTTCGGCCAATTGCCTTGGGGTCACGTGTTGTGTACTTGAAGATCCTCGCAATAAAGAGTTCGTTGAAGGTCTCCTTGACCTACTGTCACCACCTGGGGTCCCTGCAAGCCCGCCCTGTGCAGAACCCCTGCTCTGACTACGATTTCGACCTTGCAATGACGACACTCTACTGTCCAGGGACATTCTTCTCAGCCCCGAAAGCAGGCCATTACTCGTTGACGTAGATGCACGCGTCTCCGTAGACAAAGGTGACACTTCCTCTCTTGCTTCCCCAAGCCCTGCCTGAGTAGGGGGGGAGGGTGCGGGTCGATTGGGGCTGGCCCTTCTTCTGCCGTCCTCACCCATGACACGCTCATGATTGGGACTCGTTACCCGGCCTGTTTGCTCTTCCTCTCCTTCTTCCCTTACCATCCCAATCGGTGGAGAAGTCACTTCCCCAAGCACTGAGTAATCATCGTCGTCACTTCCCCCATCCCCTTGTACCACCCTCACCTGTGCTTGTGACCCAGTTGAGGCAGGCATTACTGCAGGCAAACTGGCCGTCCGCATAGTGCGATTTGCGGGCGATGCGGACAAATGAACCGACACCGTTCCTGTTACAATACTTTTCCCACTACTCCCAGTACTACCACTGCTTGGAATGCGACTTGTAACATCATCGTGTGTATTTTCTCCTTGCTGCTTGCGCAGCTTAAAGCTAAGGTCTGTGTTGATATTAGCAAGCGGGGGTAGCACATTCACAGGGATCAGAGCCTGTCCCATAAAACCTGCTCCTTTGCTCTTCTTGTACTTGCGATGATTGAAGAACGAAATCGATATAAGACTTGTCTCGCTTACAAACAGCAAGAAAGTCTGCTCGAACTTGGGATTTAGAGTCTTCGTCTGCACCTTAGAATTGCGTAATGGCCGTCCGTCCACGGAAATGACAGCAAAGGGGTCTGGAGATCGGAACAAGTCCTGCTTGACCAAACTAGAAGCCCCCTTTAGTGTAAGAAAAAGGTTGGTATTAGGAGATTGCCTGCTGATAGCAAACGCCCGAGCTCCACTTCCACTCCCTTGACTGTTACGAGACATGGCTATGCCTGGACATATACAAAAACACCAAATTGCCTCTATTGCCTTTCTCTCTTTCTCTCTCTCTCTCTCAAGTATTTATTCCCCCTCTCTCTCTCTGCGCTAAATCCGGTGGTTTGGTTAACAAATCAACACACACTCCCCCCCTCCCCACAGTACACACACATATACACAATACATGAGGCAACCCCTCTCCCTCTGCAAATTAATTGAGCGAAGCGCAGCGTAGCGTTTTTCTCTCATCAGCTCAGGCCCTTTTTGACGGTCAATTTTTTCGAGGATATATGATAAATGCAGCCTTCTGATTGGATAAAACCCCCATCCCCCCAAAATTATGCTTCTCAAAACTGGATCCCTTTTACACGTACAAGCTTCGCTCGTCCACACTTGCTGTGCAGACTATTTTAAAAAAGCACAAAAAAGAAATAAATAAAACAAACCACAAAACCATTAATGGATGGGGATCACCATTGTGGTGAATACCCTGGTATATGTATAACCCTGGGAGGGCCAGGGACCACGTGCAGGGATCGATTGCTGCCCCGATCAACGCTCCTTGCCCCGATCCCTTGACCTGAGAGGTATTGCATAGTTCTGGCACAATGAATATTGCTGTACTGCAGGCTTGTTGATTTGTGTATCGCATGTATGTATGCTTGCTTTGCCCACACCTGCCCCCTTCCAGACAGAGAGAGACGAAGAGTGTCAGTGTAAGAGAGTTCACTGTTTCTGTTTTGTTTTTTATTACATCAAGTGAAAAAACCTTGAGAAAATGTCAGAGCCTGAGCCGGAACCAATGTTGAACTTTAGCACTCTTGCTGATGAGGTCCCGCCCATGGAGAGCGAGGGAATACCACAAGAGGATACCAAGCCGAAGAGTGGTGCTGATCAAACGGAGATTGAAATTAAGGGGATGTTAGTGTCTTTTATGGATGTGAATTACAGTATTGGGCTGAAGAAGGAGTTGACGTTTTCGGAACGTGTCTCGCTCTTTACTAAAGAGCGGAAGATACGCGCACCTGTGGAAGAAAAGAACATTCTGAAGGGAGTGAGTGGCTCGATCAAACCTGGAGTCATGACAGCTTTAATGGGACCCAGTGGGGCCGGAAAATCCACCCTCCTGGATGTTCTTGCGGGGAGAAAGACGAAAGGGACTATCACAGGAACTATCCGCTTTGATGGAAAAGAGGCCCCTCAAGACTTCAAGCAGATTGCCGCCTATGTTCAGCAGACGGACACGCTAATGCCCACTCTGAAGGTGCGTGAGCTGCTACAGTACACTGCCCAGCTGAAACTCTCCTCGCGCAAGTTCACCCGGGAGCAAAAGGAAGCGCGTGTAGAGGCGGTAATTAATGAATTAGGCCTTCAAGGGTGTGCGGATACCGTGATTGGTGATCGACTGACAAGAGGCATTTCAGGAGGACAAGCCAAAAGGGTGAGTTATCAACTATTCTTTCATTGTGTTCACTGTCTTATATTTCATGTATGCTCACAAGCTTTTTGAATATATTTCCTTCATTGCCATGAATCCAATCAAAGGTGAATATCGCCATGGAGCTGGTCACTAACCCAAGCATTATATTTTTAGACGAGCCCACCACAGGTAGGTACTAGCCATCGGGGCGCCTAGCGTTAACAGTTGTTTCATGAGTAAATTTACTAATTAGGTGACTTGTGAACACTTTGTTGTTGCCGTATCTCCTCAGGCTTGGACTCGGGCATAGCCCTCGAGGTTATGACAGTGGTACGCTCACTCACCAATGGAGGAAGATCTGTTATTTGCACAATCCACCAACCGTCCGGGGAGATCTTTCAGTTGTTTGATCGGTTGCTGCTTCTTGTTCTCGGTGAGGTAGTGTATGAAGGAGAAAGACGCCTTGCTGTGGACTATTTTCGCAATTTTGGGTATGCACTTCCGCCCGGCATGAATCCGTCCGATTACCTGATGGACATTGTGGGGGAAGATATGGAAGATGGTGAGCGACTCGTACCCGGAGAGCGCCGGGATCCATCATTTTTCGTAGAAGAATATAAAAAGTCGACAGTTTACCAAGACCGACTAGTATCTGTGCGAAAAGGGATTAAACCCTTGGACACTGAGCAAAGCGCGCGCCGCCCGTCTTTTGAAACGTGTCCTCAGGACTTGGCGAAAGTGAAATCGCCATTTGCGAACGGCTTTGGACATGAGCTTCGAGTTCTGTGTCAACGAGGATTCCGTGGCAAGACGAGGGACCAGACTTACATTATGAATGCCATAATCAAGTACACCATCTTTGGCCTTATATTTATGTCCATCTACTGGGACTCGGCGCTAACGTCAACGGGTATGCGAGATAGATTTTCGTTTATTTTCCTTTCTGCGGTGATCCTGGCGTTTTCTGCGTTTGATTTTTTACCAGGGCTGCTAATGGAAAGAGAGTTTTTTTACCGCGAGAGGAGCTCGGGCACTTATCGTGTGTCCTCGTACGTCCTTGCCAACACCATCACTGGTGCTCCTTTTGCTTTCATTGGTGTGATCATCTACGGTTGTATTACTTACTATGCAGTGGGTATGGATGAAACATTTTCGAATTTCATCTACTTTATGGTGATGCTAATCGTACTGCAGGACCTGGGATTGGCCATGGGGCACGCCTCGTCGTCTATATTCCCCGACTTAGATAGTGCCACAGCCTTTCTGAATGTCTTCCTTACCATTTATTTGTTTTTCTCGGGATATGGGATCCGAGGGGCTGACACGCCTCACTATTGGCTGTGGGCATATTGGACCTCTTTTGTTCGCTATGGTGTAGAGGGGTTGAGTGTAAATGAGTTTAAGGGCAATTGGTATGGTGTGTGTAACAACAGCACACAGTCAGCTGAAACTGATCCATACTACTACGCGTGCAAGTACAATCCAGAGACTGGCACAAGCCAGTACAGTGGAGCTGCTTTTAACGACAACCTAGATATGACCATTAACAAATGGGCCACTTTTGGAATTGTCTGTGGCTTTACTGTCTTCCTCCACATTGCCACATACTTTGGTACCCGCTTTGTTAGCTTTAATGACAAATGAACAATACTATACACGTGCACTATATATATATATAGCTGCTAATTTAGCTAATTAGCTGCTACTGTAATTTGCGGATCGGCTTCGACCGTCGGGTGGCCGATCGGTACCTACTGGAAAACCCCACATATCCATATTTGGGTATCCATGAACCCTTATTTGGAAAATCACGATTAAAGTACATATTAGTAAATGGATATATATATTAAATGGATATATGAATAAATGCAGGTGCAACTAACATAACGTCAATGTTCTGTCACAACTTCTGTAGTTGAATCTTCATAGTATTGTGTGTGTCGAGACCTAGATTTGTATCCTTTCTCCTCGACTGCGTGTGCGTATTATGAATATTGAACTAAGTCCATGACACAGAGTAGGTCCCCCAAGAAAGTTGTTAAAACTTTATGATTGAATAGGGCCAACGATTATTAAGTAGCCCAACAATATAAATGTCTTCTAGCATGGCAAAGTTTGCTGATGGCAACAGACGCTGCCAAATGAAGAATGGAAACAGTCAGAAGGCAAGGGGCAGCGAGGTGAAACTAAGGGCTCTGAGCGTAAGCAGGGGCATCAAGAGGGGACACAAACCAAATAGTCGGTTTGCTCGGGGTGGGGACGGTAGAAGGTGCGCGCTCCTAATGACACTACTTCTATTCCTGAGTGTGTGGAAAGTGAGGGGTGCAGACGTGCTCAGGACTGGGGGTGCGGGGTATGCAGTTCTGTGCAACGGTATCTCGGGGTTGTACCGGGCGAGTTACCCGTGGCCACAGAATGCCTTTAGCGCGGAGTTCTGGAGCATGTCCGTGGCAAGGACACAGAACAACTATTTCTTTTCATACGCTACAACCTCCAACGCGAATATGTTCACCGGTAGCCTGTACAGTGGGTGGGTTACCTGTGCAGGGAAGAGCACCTTTCCAACGCCCATTACGAATCTAAGTGATGGAAACTGGCACCACATTGCCTTTAGTGTGCAGACCACCACACCAGGGGGGCCCGGGACTGGTAAGATGCAGGTGGTCCTGGATGGGAAGTTATATCATACGGGGCAGGTTGATGTGCCACAGATAGAGCAGGGAGGCACACTCACGCTATGTCAGGAAAGTGATTCAGTGGGCGGGACTTTTATCCTTCCGGAAGCTTACGAGGGGCTGATTGATGAGTTTAAGATTTATGACAAATTCCGCACAGTTGAGGAGATCAAGGCTGATATGCACCGATCAGTTCCGGTAGATCAGGCAAATCTTTTTGCTTATTACACCTTTGATGCAAAGGACAATGCACAAGATTCCACCGCTAATGGGAATCACCTCACCCGAGGGTGGCCTGAGGCTGTTGGAGACACCAAGCATTACCCACTATGGTCCCTGTCAAGTGCCACCATTCTGGGGGGGTCCTCAAGTCCTGCTGTGATCAAAACCAAGGACAAGGACACTATTACCAATATAACTCTGGACTTTTATGATCCAAGTGACCCTGTGCCTTCTTCACCAACCTCACACGTTACAACCATCACCACCCTGCCCACGAAGGGCACGCTGTGGCATGAAACTGGTGCGCAGATCACCACTGTGCCAACAGATCTTCTTGTTAGCACAAGCTCTGTTTACAGAAGCGTCAAATACGTTCCAGGAGCCACTTTTGACCCAACGGGGGATTCTTTTGTATACAAAATTAAACCAGCTGGGGGAGCATATACCGCTGACAAGACATTTACGATTCTACAGGACGTGGCACCAACAACACAAGATGTAAGCATGCTGATTTTGGAAGACCAGAGTCGCAGCATAGGCTTTGTATTTGATAATGACGCTACCCACGTAAATGGTATCGTTGATCAGGATGGGGATTATCCACTAGTGGCAGCCGTCACTCAACTACCAACAAAGGGATTTATATATCAACGTAAATTCGAAGCTAACAATGTTGTTAAGCTTGAGAGGATTGTCAGTGTGCCTACTATTGTGACCAATGTTAATTCAAAGATTGTCTATGAAAGCTTTCTAAACCACGATGCCACCGGAACTGCAGACACTATTAAGTTTGCTCCCGTTGACACGCGCACGAATACTGTTTATGCTTCAGAGTCCACTTTGTCCATTCAAATACGGGCAGTAGATGACTTTGTTACTTATGGTGGATATCAGATTGATTGTGATGGGTTAGATGACATTGTGCTCTTTGAAGTGCCCTTTGATTCATCGAACACCGCATCAGCAGGGGGCTTGTTTTCATCCAGTGTATGGATAGTACCCCGGGTGTTCCAGACGATAAAGAATATGACTATATTCACTTTCACCAGCGGCACTGTATGGAATACAAAGATATCTCTTCGATTAGTTGACGTATTTCAAACCCAATTCTGGGGTATGGCTCTTACATTGGACGGGGAAGAAAAAGTGTTTGGTAACTTTTCGTACAACGCGAATTCATCACACTTTGAGGCGCTTCATGTGGCACTATCAGTTAACTTTGGCTCCGGGGAGACTAAATGGGGGGCTTCACTTTTTATAAATGGGTCTCTGACTTCTTCGATGTTGTTTTCAAAAAGTTCTACTCTGATCTTCGATAAATTATACTTGGGGAGTTCCGTGACTGTAAATACTGGGGCATTTTATGACTCTTTTAATGGAACGTATGACGAACTCATTGTAATTCAAGGAAGTGCGTTTACCCAAGATATTCTGACGAATAGTAACAATACTTTTTACAAAGGGAGCAGGCTCAACAAAGATGCCATTCCTTCATCAGTTCTTTTATACAGCGACTTCGATGAGTCAAGTGGGGAATCAATAGCGGATGGGTCATCGCGAAAGCAATCCGGAACTTTGGGTGCTGGTGTATACAACAATCGCCCAAAAAGAATATCATCTTTAGCCCCAGAGTTCGGCCAGTTTACAACAAACGAGGAGTCTGATGTTCTCCTGCAACTTCCTCTTATAGATCCTGAGGGGTTGTCCATCACAACCAGTATTACAAGTTTACCTTCAAAAGGCACAATTTATCAGGTACAGACAAATGGAGAAATTGGTAGTGCAGTTACGGATATAAGTGGGGCAGGAGCAGGGTTTGAGTTTGGACAGTGGGTCTCTAGAGTCTTAGAAGCGCGCGATGAGTTTGGGAATAACCAAACTGCAACTAGCGCGGCCTGTTACTGTTCTCTGGGAATCCCTGGTCCTCCAGGCTGTCCAACAGATACACCAGGGGATTGCGTTTTTTCGTGGACGTCGTCATCAACAAACGTACCTGAGCCATCTTGGTTTGTTTTGGAAGTTCAAGAGCCAATTTACTTTTCTCGAATTCAGGCATACTTTAACGAAGGTCCAGACGCTGTGGCCAAAGTGGAGGGGTTCGACGATTCTGGAAATTGGCGGGTATTATTTGATGACTTTACAACGAAGGAACACACACCAGGATTTTACGTAGTATCTCAGCCCCCGGCTTGCGAAGCAAGCTTCCTCACAAACCGGTTTCGTCTCACATTAAATGACAATTTGTATCCAACTTTGTGGCAGCAAATGAGTGCTGTCAGGATTCATGGATTCGCAAAGGAAAAGCAAGGTTTGCTGACGAATTTTCAGCATCGTCTCATATATAGACCACACAAGGACTCTGAGGGATTAGACTCTTTCACTATAATACCCAGCGACTGTGGTTATCAACTGAAAAGAGCCTCAGAACAAACGGTGGTGAAAATTTACATTGAACCTTCCAATGATCCCCCCATTCTGAACAGCACTAGTATTCAAGGGAATTTGGCGGAAGATCTACTCCCGGAAAACATAACGCTATCAGCAGAAGCGCGGTCGTCAGGAATCTTTCCTCTGGTGTTCGGGGGTCAGGACAAGGATCCAAATGATAATTTGATATATACAATTGAAACACGACCAACAAAGGGAATTATCCTTTTGCCTAATATTACAGTTAGGGCCGCCAAAGCACGGGCTACAGCTCCGTCCACAGTTTACGCCGGGAGCGCCATAACGACTTACCCTGCCAAAGTAAATACTTCCTTTGCATTGTTCCAACCAACCGACTGTGGAACAGAATCTTTAGCTGTGAGGGCAAGTGATGGAAAGAATCTTGAAAACTCAAACACAACATCGTCTGTTATTTCTTTAGTGCTCGAACCATGCTCTAATGACCTGACTAACATAGAATGGGCAGGTATAGCCCTGGGAACGCTTGGTTTCGTAATAATGGTTGTCGTTTTAGTTTATTTCATTCGTCGAAGAATGTTTGAGAAAAAACTGAAAAATGGCTCTTGGATTATTCTTTATGAGGACATTGTTAAAGAAGAGGTGCTCGATGACGCGAAGAATGATATATATGCATCCAATAGAGATCTTTTTGGAGCGAATGAAGCACGGGGTCCTTCCCAGGTAGTATATACATACCAAGGCAAAGAAGTGGACATAGAAAGAAGGCCCCTGTATTTAGAATGCTTCCCAGAAACGGAAATCAATGTTACTAGAAACATGCTTATTAGCATCATTAACCTAACAGAAATGAAGAATCATCCTAACTTGGTTGATGTACTTGGGGTAACGTTAGATATTGGGCACCAAGGCATCGTGCATCAGCAGTGCATTAAAGGATCTCTCAAAGATCTCGTTAAGGCAAATTCTCTTGCGTTAAAGGACATGTATTACATGTTCTCTATAGCTTTGGATATTGCTGAGGGACTGCGATATATTCATGAACTTAACGTAAGTGGCACGTCTAGTTTTGTTGACAGCGGGTCAGGTTACCACGGAAGTCTTACTTCAGCACAATGCCTGATTGATAAGAATTGGGTTTGTAAATTGACTGGATTTGGAATTTCGTCCTTTCGCAGAGCAATTCATCCTAAAGATATATATGATGTGCACGCTACACACGTGAAAGGGAGGAAGAGCTCCCATGGGCTAAGCAAAAAAGTTGGGTATGTCAAGACGATACCACTAAGATGGCGTACCGCCTGTGAAGTAATGGGCTATAACGACAAGGATTTGGACAACGATGATGTGTTAATTCAAGAGGAAGAGAAGACTTCGCCTGTCGACGAGTGTGCACAACAGCAAGTCAATATACCTGTGGATTGGACGATGTTTATTATGCAAAGACGTAACTTGAAGCAGTGCAATGGGGTCATTCAAGAGGAGGGTGAAGAACCTTTGCCCAAGACAGTTGGTAGTATGGATGAAAGTCTAGAAAAAGAAATCGATGATTTGGTAAACGAATTGGAACAGGAGACTGTGTCATCTCAGAAAACATCATCAGAGGTGACTGCTGAGGGCTACGTCAAATTTCTGTCTACGAATTCCGGAGGCAGCCAATCAAGCTTAAAGATGTTGCAAATGAGAAATGCCAACTCTACTAGTTGTCAATTGGCCTTAGAAGAGGCTGCTTATCATTCAAGTGAGTTTCTAATGGCCAACCCAGAGTGGGGCCGGTTGGATGAAAAGAGTATGTATGACACAGATATGCTGAAAAGAAACGATCTATTTGCATTTGGTGTAATTTTGAGCGAGACTATAACCCTCAACGAACCGTACGCTTTTAATGTACAGCCTCTATCTCAAATAATTTACGCAAAACTTCAAGGTACCCCGATCATACCCGATTTTCATATCGGCAATGAACAGAGGTTAAGTGTCGTCCACAACCTTGCCCCGAATACACAAAAGGCTTCTGCTCAAAAACCATCCAGTCGCCGGACTTCAATATTGAACGCTATGGACGCAGATAGCAACAAACGGGAGCTCGAACTTCGTAATTTTGAAACTCTGATTCATTTTTGCTTTGAGGGTTCAATCAAAGTTGAAAACGCCGAGCCTATTTCAATCCTGAAAACGTTTGTCGGCAGTAAAAGCAATTCGATAGCTCCGGGCCATTCACATTCACCGGGATCCTCGACAATAACACCGCGAACAATCAAGCAAAAAATTCTAAGCATGGCTCCTACTCTCGGGAAGAGTTTCGCCGACAGACTTTTGCTTCAGTTTCAGACCTATGCCGAGAATCTTGAGCATGCTGTGGCAGACAGAACAGCTGAACTTAGCATGGCCAAATTAGAGTCTGAACAATTGTTGAATCAGATATTGCCGCCTCTTGTAGCAGACAAACTGAAACAACAAGACAATACCCATGAACCCATCGCTGAGATGTTCGATGAAGTATCTGTCTTTTTCAGTGACGTTGTCGGTTTTACCAACATGTCATCAAAGAGCACCCCTATGCAGATAGTTAACTTTCTCAATTCCCTTTACACTATGTTTGACACAGCTATAGAATCACATGAAGTCTACAAAGTGGAAACAATCGGGGACGGTTACGTATGTTCCTCTGGTGTTCCCCATAGAGCACCCGATCATTGCCTGCAATTAGCGAATCTTTCACTTGAGCTAATAAGCAAAATGAAAACCATCAAAGTGGCTCATTTGGATGGTCAGGAAGTACAGATTCGTATAGGTTTACATTCAGGTGAGGTGGTGGCTGGTGTGGTCGGCCTTAAGATGCCTCGGTACTGCTTATTTGGGGATACTGTAAACACGGCATCGCGAATGGAGTCCACCTCTAATCCCAACAAAATACATATAAGTCAGTCCTTTGCAGAAAAAATTAAAACCCAAGGCGATATTTTTGGGTATCAAATTGATCTTGAAGACCGCGGTGTTATTGATATTAAAGGAAAGGGAGACATGCATACGTTTTGGCTATTAAATTGCACAAAAACACTACGCCCCAGCAAGCTGCTGTAGCTTCAGCCCCCATACATGGGTCTTACGCACGGTCAAATAAAATATTTGCAATACACTAGCGATGTTTCCTACCCCAGAAATACTGGAGTTTTTAAGCGAACGATTGCTGTTTCATCAACTTTTCCTTTGAAGGGAAACGCTACTATTGGGTTCAGCACTAAGAACCCATTTCGTAACTCCCCCCAATTGCGTCCAAAACCACCCTCCGGCCCTTCTGCCATTGAGAAAAATTGATCACCGCCTCCAGTTTCCCACTTGAAATCTGAAGCACACTCATTTGACCACAGGAACTGCACTACTTCACCCCATCCCAGAACAAATGCAGTGCATATCATTAGCTTGACTAACATTGTACGGTAGGTGCGGTAAGTTACGGTACCGCGATACTCCCCTCCTCCATGAGGGCGGGCCAAAACAAATGGAAGGGCACTAATGCGCTCTTCCGTACCCAAGCCAATCTCACTCACCACCAGTTTGAGCCATCTATATAGATATTTGATCAAGGCAAATGCATTGGACGACGCATTTGAGGACACTGTAGCATTAGATTTTGGAGTGGGTATCTTTGAGCAAGAAGCAGAAAAGGAGGCACTTGATGGGGCTCCGCTGATAATGACATCCAAAAATAACTTGTCGCTTAACAATAAAAAGCGTCTTTCAACCACTTGTTGAATAAACTTGATTACTCTCATTGGCGGCAATGAGTGGCGCAAGATAGAGTGGTAAACACACTCATCACTCAAAAACCGTCTAAAGTCAACCACGCTGGCCCTCTTCTGATCCATTAGACGGGTAGGCCATTCATAACTACACTTATTTACAGGTGTTGCTTGGCGTACTTGCACATGAGCTTCTGAGCACAACCCATAGTCACTTTCATCGTCTTCCTCCACATCATAGCTCCCCAGCTGCTCGACCTCAGAAACCCACCCAAGCTCTTTCACCACTTCATAATACTGCTTCATCTCCCCTCCTCTCCATCGTAGCACCTCTACCAGAAGACGTGGAGTTTTCCTCTCTAAGGCAAGAACGACCAGCTTATTGAAGCTCCTCGAAGACATGCGTCTCTGTCCCTTCACGTGTGCACTATCATGCCCTTGATGTTCTTCACTCCCATCTTCCACTTCCTGCTGCAGCTGTTTCCATAAACCGATCTCTACCAAACAGCGAACGTATCCATCATAGTCCACAACACGCTGCACCGGGAGGCATCTGCGAAGCTGATGGAACCTCTGACACACACACAGAAATGACCTACACGTCCACAAAGCCTCTTTCCATTCTCTTTGATCTTCTTCCGCCACACCATCTCCCCCCCATCTTTCATTCTTGTTACTGCTTCTTTTCTTTTGCTTCAAAGCCTTTTTCGTGGCATTTCCAGCTGCGCTAGCGTACCCGCTTGGAGCCGCCAGGAAAGAAAATATATGCAGCAGTACATCATCATTCAGCTCAGTTAGTTTTAAACGTTCTGCTCTCCCTCCTTTTATCACCACCCCTTCCTCCTTCCCAACACCAAAATCACGCATGCACAGCACCCGCTCTAGTTGCTTCTGCAACATATTCACCTTATCCTCCAGAGCAGAGATGCGTTCCCCACACCCACACCCAGTTTGACCCTGCTCCCCTCCAATACAGGACGGGGTAGATCCTCCCTCATCCATATTGATTGTATATTTCCTACCTTTGCAAACACAAAAACGCCCCTTGTTTCCGATTTGCGTCAGAAAAAAAAATTCCCCAATATTGCAACAACAACAACGAAAAAAGAAAAACGAAAAGAAAAGAAAATCTGTGGATTGTTTTTAAAGTCAAGCTCAATCTAGTTTCCAAACACAGATAAACATAACACATGCCCATCCAAGACCCTGACTCTTGACTGTATCCCTCCTTCCCTCGTCCACTCGTCTAATATGGATCCCTCCTTCCCTCGTCCACTCGTCTAATATGGATCCCTCCTTCCCTCGTCCACTCGTCTAATATGGATCCCTCCTTCCCTCGTCCACTCGTCTAATAAAAGGCAGTCCACGTGGGCAGACCAACCCTACCCCTCCCTCATGTTTCACTTTTGATTTTCCAGTATGGGACTTTTCTATGGCAGTGATTCCTCCACTATAGCACTGTACTGTGGTGTTGGGTGTTGCTTTTATTATTCTTTGGCTTAACTCGTTAGGTTGGATTTATTTGTACGAAGTGCTTGCTGGAAGAAGGTGGCTTGATTTATTCATTTCAGTTGTTGCTCTTTATAACAAAGCCCTGGAAAAGAAACCAATTGCTTTAGATATATTTACATATACAAGACTATAGGCCAATAGTTCTAAAATGTCCAGTCTCATTAGATCTCTGGGGTCCATGGTGTCGCGTGTGCTTCCACGCTCGTCCGCTGGGGGTAGCAGTGGGTTGACTGCTGGGGGGTTGATGGGGGAACAGCAGCAAGGGACTCGGGTGGGATTCTTCTTTCCGTCCCTGTTTGATGTGCAAACTAGGCAGGTGCGGTACGGGATGGAATATCAGCCCAGTTGTGTAAAGCGGAAGAGAAGACATGGCTTCCGTGCCCGCCTGAAGACGAGGGGCGGGCAGAAGGTGCTGGAGAGGCGGAGAGAAAAGGGGCGCAAGTATCTGTCTCATTAAGGTTTATTGATCCAGGGAGGGAGGGGCCGAAATCAGGGGGAGAAGAAGCTGGGGGGAGCCTACTTGTAAGATGGAGTCTTCTGGGGGAGGCGGGCCTCTCTGGGACACTCATTACAAACGAAAAAAGAGAGGAAGAAAGATAGTGAGGGAGACAAGGGTGTGATTGTGATATGGATCCCCCTCGTACTCCCCTCCCGTTCCTTCATTTCCCCCTTGACTGTGTGGTTGTGGACTTGAATGGGATTAGTAGTATTTATAACTTGTATACTTTGCTATGGAGGTTTAAGAAAATAAAAAGTACAAATCACACTTTAAGAAATTATGAAGAAAGAGAGAAAAGGGTTTGAAGAAGTTTAAAACAAACAAGAATTTTGGTTTTTGGATTTGAGTGCTGTTGTTGACTTGCTGTGTTGTTTGATTCCTTTGGTTTTTTGTTGCTGCTGCCGGTGACATGTGTCTGTGATGTTTAGAGATGATTGAAAAGGGGATTTAATGTACAAGAGTAACAGAGGGTGTACGATAATTATGGATGTGGAGCTGTTGCGCGATCTAAATGTTCAGATACCTGTTCTGCAGAGCAAGAATGGGGCAGCAAAAGGTGGGGTGCGTGCACTGTTCCCTGTGAATGATAGTTGTGGCAGAGGAGAAGAAGAAGAAGAGGGGTGGGAGGAAGAGGAAGGGGTCGAGGAAGAGGAAGGGGTCGAGGAAGAGGAGGAAGGGGCTGCAGGGAGGGTTACCAGTGTGGCTGGAGGGGCTGGAGGATGTGTGGATGCTGGTGTGGTTAAGTGTGGTGGAAGGAATATCATGCACGGTGGTATGTAGAGATGGAAGTGAACTGAATGTGGAATGAAGAGGACTTGAGTATTGATTGTTATTTTGTGTATTTACTTTGTAATCCTTGTGTGTGTATGTGTAGCCTTGCATGGAACGTATGGCGCAGCTGTAGTGAGTGAAGAAGGGGCCGTGATGCTCCACGGGTTTCTTAGTCAAGGGTCTACAAGCAGGCCCACTACTTTCCAACCTTCTGCGCCTTGCATTTGTCCCTTTGGAAAAGTTCTTGCCCATTGTGTACCTGGCAAAACCTGTGTAGGTTTGGTATGGCGTTCCGCGTCAAACGAGCCTCACTCTGGTGAAGGAAAGGAGCCAATGTTAGCAGTGGTATATCGAGAAGGGATACTTCAAATTCTTCACTTGGGGAGACGCCTCCTGCAACAGCATACACACTCCTCATATCTCTTCCAGTGCGAAATACCCCGCCCTAGAGACGGGGTTGTGGCGGAGGTGATATCTGTGCACTGGCATCCAATCAAGCCCTTGCTGGCGGTAGTGACCAATTGTGGTGTGTATATAGCCAGCGAAGAAGGGAAAGGCGGTGAGGGATGGGCAACAGGTGGGCCGCTAGGGAGTGGTCAAGATAAAATTAGGGGCTCTGGAAAGGGTCGAAATGAAGGGCAGTGGGGAAGAATATCTTCATGTGAGTGGACAGAAGATGGGCTGAGTTTGATTGTGTATGTTAGAAATGGAGTTGTATCGTGTTAAACATTGTCCTCTTCTTTATGTTTATGTTCCGAAATTTATCCATTCTTTTTGTGTTTTTGTGTTTTAGGACGACGAAAGTCAAGGACTTTCTTGTTTATAATTGGGAAAATATTAGTTTAATTCAGAGTAACAAGCCCTCCAAATTCTCTCAAGTACTGCTTCCGGAAGAATTTCTGGCAAACTCAGGTGCATTTTCCTCGTTAGCGTGCGTAGGACAGCTCACAGAAAACCGGATGGGAGATGAAAGTGAAGCAAGTGACGCATATGAGCTTCAGAATGTTGGGGAAGACGGGGTGATGATTCAAAAGTGGGTAAGGAAAAAGAGAACATCAATATCAGCCTCTAAGCACAAGGAAAGCTCTCGGGTGTTTGATTTTATTGGACTTTTAGATGCTCCACGGAGCGCGCTAGTGAATAAGGATGCGCTTCCTTTGTTTGAGTCCGCAAGTGGGCTAGTAGGAAGAGAAAAGGAAGGGTGTACATGGAATGAAGTGCGCACTGAATTGAAGTACATGCGAGAAAAGATTGCGGATATACGGAGTGGCCGAGGAGTATCGAAAGAAAGTGGAAGTCTTCCAGAGTTCGAATTGTCGTTTAAGAGAAATGCAGTACTTGTGGCCGCCCGGGAGAGTAGTGGAAGTGCTAATGACAAGGAAAAGGTTCTTCCTGCAGCCATGATAGCGTATATTCGAGTATCAATTGTATCCAAAGCTCCTCACGGATTTCACACAAGTGTACAGATTTTGGATACTCAAGTACTTAAGCGGTACATTTCACCTGATATATTTGCAATTTCTGTAAGTTTCGCATTTTCTCTTTTGCTTCGATTAGTTTTATTTTGGTGTATTGACATTTATGAGAATCTCAGGGACGTAATGTGGTTATAGGGAGCTCTTGTTCATCTATTATGGAATGGATTCTCCTTGATCGACATGGGAGATTTCAAAGACATTGTTATGAATTTGTAAGTACGATTATACACACCTTTTGGACATCTTCGTTCTTTTTATTGTTGATGTATACATCGTTTTCTAATAGTTTCTTTTGTTTTTTTTGCACCCAAGAATTGTGATGCCTCAGAGCCTCACATGCGGCCATTTGCAGCCTGTCATATGACACAGGATCGGTTGCTTCTTCTGAATGGCAAATATCAAAGTGGTAACGCGCTAATTAATGATATGAACGGAGGGCCAACCAAATTGGAGTTGAAAATGATGAGGTTTACTACAAAGAAGAAGAAGCACATTAAAAGGGTTCCCGAACACATAAACAAACAGGACAACAATCAGGAAGATAGTTTATTTCCAACGGACGCCAAGATTGATCTTTTCTCTCTCAAAATAGGAAGTGCGTCTTCCGCTCCACCTAATCCGTCCATCGTGCGCCCGCTAGTAATCGAAGAAATGTCTCATGGACCAGGAGGGGAGCAGGAAAGCAAGAAAACAAACACTACTAGTCACTTTGAGGAGTCTGTGATGAAAAAACTTGAACATTTGGAGCGAATACTCTTGAGCCAGTCTTTGAAAATATCCCGTTTGGAAGAGTCCATGGCCAGACTGAGTGCTGATAAAGGAGATACAAACACCAAGTCTAATATTTTTCCCTGACTCATACATGCTTCGCTCTTAAAGCAGCTGATGGAGCCATAAAAGGGGAGGAAAAGGAGAACCGAAGAGCGAAGAACCAAAGAGGTGCTGTTTTAAAGTCCGAGTCCAGGTCCGAGTCTCTAAGCCGGGCCCTGGCCCCTGACTCCTGACTCCTCATGAGGCCGCCCTGACCGGTGACTACCGGTGGGCGGTGAGTGGTGGTGACCCCTGTATATATTCTGGCAAAAAAAAAAAAAAGTAAAAATAAAAGCATCATTCGAA